>PVJA010013938.1:0-48454 GCA_004027025.1 Myocastor coypus | reverse complement strand
AAAAACCCAATTAAAAAAAAAAAAAAAAAAAAAAAAACAAGTAACGTTTTAGTACTTGTTAAAACCAGATCTACAGATGTGCAGAACAGAGCGGAGTCCAGGGATGAACCCACGTGCACACGGCCAAGATGCTGGCCAAACACCTCAGGGATGATACAAGGCCCAAGCTCCTCGCTCAGCCATCGATCGATGGATCTTTACAGTGGTGCTAAGATTACTCCATGGAGAAAGAACGTTCTGTTTGACAAATGGTATGAGGACAGAGGCCCTCCACCTGAGAGAGAGAGCAAGAGAGAGAGCGAGAGAGAGAGAGACAGAGACAGAGACAGACAGACAGACAGACAGACAGACAGACAGAGGGTCAAGTCTCATTCACCTCCTGTGAGGCAGCCTCACTCGTGCTGCAGTTCAACATGGATCAAGGCACAAATGTGAGAATGAAACCCCTAAACCTCTCAGCAGCAGAAAGAGAGGGAGACGATCCTGCAGGACCTAAGACTCAGGAATGGCTTCTCAGAAATGACCATGGCTCAGGCACCCAGACAGAAAGATAAACTGAACTTCATTACAATTAAAACTTTTCATGCATCAATGACAATCGATACTGAAGGCTAGCCAGATAGCTCAAGGGATTAAAGCACCTGCTTAGGCAGACACAGGTGGGGCTCTGCTGGCCCTGCCCCTGGGGTGTGCTGAGTCAACAACTGAGACTGGGCGAGGGGGTGCATGCCTGTAATCCCAGCACTTGGGAGGCTGAAAACAGGAGAATCCATTCACTACGTGAGACCCAGTAGTCCCTCTACTAAATACATTTTAAAAAGACAATACTGAGAAAGCTGAAAATCCCCCAAATAGGAAGAAACACTTGAAAATTATTTATTTCATAAGTCCAGGGTCCAAAATACATAACAGACTCTTACTACTGAATAAAACAACAAATTATCCAGTGTTCAAGTGGGTAAACAATGTGAATAAGCGTCCTCCAAATTAGACACACACAGGCCAATAAGCCCAAGAGAAGATGCTGGACATGGTTACTCATGAGGGAAATGCAAATCAGAACCACAAGGAAACACTGCTTCATACCAGCTATGATGACTGTCCTCAAAAGGATAGACAACAGCTAACGTTTTTAAGAGGCAGAGACACTGAAACCATCATGCATTGCTGTAGGAATGTGACATGCGGCGGCCTCTGGGAAAATCACTTTGGCAAGTCCTCAATAAGCTAAACATAGAAAGACACCATGACCCAGCAGTTCCACTAGGTATCTACTGCAGAGAACTGAAATATATATTCATAAAAAAATTTTGTGCATGTGTGTTCATAGCGAAATTAATCATAAATAGCCAAAAAATAAAAACCATGCTATCTTAGTCCATTTTGTGTTTTTGTAACAGAATACCACAGACGGTAATTTATAACGAACAGAAATTTCTTTGGCTCAGAGTTCTTGGGGCTGAGGAGTCCAAGAGCCTGGTGCCAGCATCTGTTCCACATCTGCCTGGCATTTGGTGGGAGTCTTCTTGCTATATCATTCCATAAAAGAAGAGCAAGAATAGGAGAGGGTTCGGGGGACTCCTCATCCATTCATACGCATGGAGCGCTTGTGATCTAAATACCTCCCATTAGGCTCCGACTCCCAACAGTGTTGTATTAAACATCAAGTTTTGAACACCTGCCTCTTGGGGGATGCAGTCAAACCAAGGCAACCCCAAATGTCTGTTCGCTGATGAACGGATTAGTCAAAGTGTGGTCTATCCACGCCACAATATTCATCCGTCTTACAAAGAACAGGGTACTGCTACAGGGTACAACAATGAAGGGATCTTGAAAATTTTATTCTAAGGAAGAGAAATCCTATAGAAGAGGCCACAGATTGTAGGATCCCATTGATTTGAAATATTTAGAGCCCGGCGGGATGGCTCAGTGGTCTAAAGCACCTGCTTGGGAAAGCTGGGGCAGCTATAGGGACTGCCGTTTGATCCCCCCGGCACCACATGCTGTGCCAGCCCTGCCCTCGGGACGGGCTGAGCCGGCCATAAAAATGAGTGAATAAACAAACAAAGGTTCTGAAACAAGGAAAAATAAATAAATAAATAAAATGAAATATTTAGAGAATAAGTAGTTTTTGTTTTGTTTTGTTTTTGAGGCAAGGTCTTGCTATACAGTTCAGGCTGGCCTTGAGCTTTCTTCTGTAGCCCAGGCTGGTCTCGAACTCACACCAATCCTCCTGCCTCAGCCTCCCAAGTGCTAGGATTACAGGCATGCGCTACCATGCCGAGCTCTAGAATAAGTAGTTTTGGTCAGAGGCGGTTACTGTCTCAATTACTATTAGGGGACAAGGAGAAGAAGAAGGAATTCAGACTGACTACTGGTAGGTATGGGATTTGCAGGGCGATGAACGTGTTGAGAAATTGATAGTGGTGATCACGCGAGAGTACAGATCCATGGAAGCAGAAAGAGGAAGGAGATGCACACCTCCTTTGGCATGCTGTTCTTCACAGACCTCCATTAGTATTCATGATATGGGTGGGGGAATCACAGGCCCAAGTGAGTTGTTTACAATAAGTAAAACCCAAACCAATTTAACTTCTTTGGGATTGGCTCAACCCCCTCATACATGCCTAGCAGTAGAAAGTATTTCCAGATATAAATACTGTTTTCTTCAGTCCATATTGTCTGCCCGTGATGTCCAGTATTCAATAAAAAATATCAGACAAAACATAAATGCAAGAAAAATCAATCAGCAGTTAATAAACAAAGCAACACAGAGGTAACCCAGATTGGCAAGTATTTGAAAGTATATTTAAAATAATTAACGGGAGCCGGGCGTGGTGGCACACGCCTGTAATTCCAGCACCCGGGAGGCTGAGGCAGGAGGATCGGTGTGAGTTCGAGATGAGCCTGGGCTACAAAAGTGAGCTCAAGGCCAGCCTGAACTGCATACTGAGACCCTGTCTCAAAAAAAAAAAGACAAAAATAAAATAAAATAAAATAAAATAATTAACGGTAGTATGTTAAAGGCTTAAATGGAAAAGGTACATTAAATGTATAACTAGGGGGAAATTTCAAAGGAGATTGAAATTATAACAAGAATAAATGCTATAAATAAAAAATATAGTAAAAAATAATGTTGTCAAAAGCTCCAATGCACCTGGGCGTGGTGGCTCATGCCTGTAATCCCAGCACTTGGGAGGTACAAGCGGGAGGATCACTATGAGTCAGTAGTGAGACCCTGTACAAAAAGAAGAAAACAAAAAAGAAAAAGAAAAAAAGCCACCAATGCAACCCAGTAGAGGATCAGGGAATTTGAAGGGAAGTCAATAGTAAATACACAAACTGAAACAGAAAGAGAAATAAGAATAGAAAGGAAAAAGAAAGAGAAGAAAGGAAGAGAAACCATTATGGTTCTGATCCAAGTATATCCTAAATGTATCACCCGTTCAAAGGCGGGACTGTTAGAAGTTGTTTGGACTCTAGGCACCCCACTGCTTGGAGAGTACACCCACAGAGTTCAGAGCTGCGCGGCTGTGAGGAGGCGGGGCCTGGGCAGAGGCGGGCCTGGGGTCGTGGTCTCAGCCCCGCCCTCCTCCTCCACTTCCTGCACACCATGAGCATTCTTCCTCTACCAGCCCCTTCCACCCTTGGAGCCAGCCAGAGACTAAATTTCCTCAAACAGGTCTAAAATAAACCTCTTTCCCTTCAAATGGTGGCGATAAGGTGTTTTGTCCCTGCAATAGGACAGTAATGAGGGGAAGAAAAGAATCTAAAAAACTCAGTGGGATAGTATCAAGCAAGCTGAAATATGAGCAACTGGAATTCCAGAAGAATAAGAATAAGACAGCAGAAATATCTGAAGAAATTTGTGACTAAAAGTTTTCCAGTATTAATTAGGTATAATCAATCATAAACCCAAGCTTAAAAGGCTTATAAGACTCCAAATGGAATAAATTCATTTTTCTAAAAACACATTTGTTTACCTAGAAATAACATATTATAAATCAAAGATTAAAAGATACTGAAGGCAGACAAAGAAAAAAAAAAGATATATTGCATAGAGAGAAACAAAGATAAGAATTACATCAGAAAGCTGGGCATGGTAGCTCACGCCTGTAATCCCAGCACTCGGGAGGCTGAGGCAGGAGGACTGGTGCGAGTTCGAGACCAGCCTGGGCTACAAAAGTGAGCTCAAGGCCAGCCTCAACTGCATAGCAAGACCCTGTCTCAAAAAGACAAAAAAAAAAAAAAAAAAAAGAATTACATCAGAAAAATGCAGGACAGAAAGTATTCAGCATGAGGTTTTTCAAGTACTTAGAGAAGAAGAAAACTGTACACAAAGAATTTTCTAGCCAGTGAAAATATGATCACTAATAGATTTCCTCAAGAAGGAAAAAGGTGGGCCAGCAAGATGGCTCAGCGGTCTAAAGCACCTGCTTAGGCAAGCTTAGGCAACCGCAGGGACTGCAATTCAATTCTCGGCACCACACGCTGCACCAGCCCCACCCCAGGGCAGGCTGAGCTGGCCATAATATTAAAAAGAAGGAGGAGAAGAGGAGCAGTAGGAGGAGGAGGAAGAGGAGGAAAGAGAAGTAAAATATTTTTCAAACAAACAAATTTTAGAATGAGGGCCATTGAGATAGCTCAGTGGACAAAGCACCTGCTTTGACAAGCTCAGGGTCCAGGGTTCAATCCCTGGTCCCACATATCTTGCCAGTCCTACCCCTGGGCACAGTGAGCTGGCCACTGAAATGGGATATGGTGGTGCAGACCTGGGTTCCCAGCGCTGAGGAGGCTGAAAAGAAGATCACCATGAGTCTGAGCCACATAGTGAGACTCTGTACCAAGTACATAATTGAAGAATGAAAAGAAATATAACATTAAGACAGGGGAAGCTGTTGCTTAGTGTGTACAAGGCCATGGAGTGTATGCCTGATCCTGTGCACAAGCACATGCACACATGCGTGTGAGCTCACACAGACATATACTCAGGTTGAATAAAATAAATTCTTCATGCATATGAAAAATGACATCAAATTAAAACTAAAATATATACCAAGAAGTAAAAGGGCATATAACATGGTATAAAGAAGGAAAACAATTTTTTCTTATTTCTGATGGCTCTAAAAGATAATTAAAGTAATTATAGCAACATGGCAGGAAACAAGCTTAATATACAATGGCCCATTCCTTTTCTACACTGTACACCAGCAATGAGTAAGTAGAAAACGAAATGTAAAACACATTCCTGTTTACCTTAGAAATCCCCCACCAAAATTAAGTACCTAGGTACAAATCTAAGAAAAAAGTTCAGTATTTATAGGAGGAAAACTATAAGACCAAGAAAACTATAAAATCTTGATGAGAGATGTCAAAGAACTAATCACATATCAATTCAATTATTTAAGTACAGGATGACCAAAGCTTGCATATTATTCCATTAATTTTGTAATAGAATGGGAAATACAAAAATGACAATTTTATCAAAGTTATTCTGTACAAGAACTGACTGGCAAAACAGCACTCACTCAAGCAATGTCCGGAGAGGACTGGAAATATAGCTCAGTGGCTAAGTGCCTGCCTGGTGAGTACAAGATCCTGAGTTCACGCAATGCCCAGGTTAATTAGACACTCAGAGTAAAGGGTCAGGTGAGATGAACAGAAAGCTAGTCTCTCTTCAGAGGCAAGAGGACCCATCATTGCCAACGAGCCAAATCTTCCCAACTTCATCTATAAATTCAATGCACCCCCAATGAAAATCTCAGCTTGGGGCCAGGGAGAAAGATCAATAGAATAAGCACTCACCTGGCAAGCTCCAGGTCCTGTGTTCAATCCCTGGTACTGAAAAAACAAAAAATCTCAGCTAATTTTTTTGTGGATATCAATGAATTGATTCTAAGGTTTATATAGAGAGGCAAAAGACCCCGAATAGACAAGTTGATATTAAAGATCAGAATCAGAGGACTGACAACACCCAACCTCAAGGTTACAGCAATAAGACAGTGCGATATTGACGAAAAAAATAAACAACAGATCAATGGAACAGAACAGGGAGCTGGGAAATAGATCCCAGATAAATACAGTTGGCAAGTGGGCACTGCACCGCCCACTCATAATCCCTGCACTTTGGAAGGCCGAGGCAGGAGGATCGCAAGTTTATGCTCAGGCTGAACAGTTTAGCAAGATTTTGTCTTAAAATAAAAAAAATTAAAAAGTCTGAAGATGTAGCTCAGCATGAAAACCTTGGGTTCAAGTTTCAATCCCTAGGAAACACAAGAAAGAGAGAGAGAGAGAGAGAGAGAGAGAGAGAGAGAGAGAGAGGCTTAAATCAAAACAAGATACTATTTTTCTTTCTCTTTTTCTATCGGAACAGACATCAAACTCAGGACCTTGCACTTGCCAGGCAGGCACTTGTGCCCTGGCCTATCTCCCCAGCAAGGTACTATTTTTCAGTAAGTGCTGTGAGCACACACACCTGGAAAAATGAATCTAGACATAGACTTCAGACCTTTCACAAAAATTAGCCCACAATGGACCATGCAATGTAAATGTAAAATGCAATACTAGCTTGGCATGGTGTTGCCTGCCGATAGTCCCAGCACTGTGGAGGCTGAGGCAGGAGGCTCGTCAGGAGCTTGAGGCCAGCCCAGGCTGCACAGCAAGTTCAAGGCCAGCCTGGATTGCCTACAAGGATCCAGTCTCAAAAATAGAAGGGAAGAAAACAACAGCAGCAAAGGCACCACTGCCCGGCTATTAGAGCAGCCGGGATCCCGAACACTAACAACACGTAGTCAGCGGGGGGACTCCATGGGGGTTTCTTTCTGTTCAACTTTTCTCTGAACCTAAAACTAAAACATACAGTCTATCCGAAAGAAATGATTAGTAGGGTGTGGTGGGACATGCCTGTAAACCCAGAACTTGGGAGGCTGAGGCAGGAGGATCGCCATGAGTTCGAAACCAGCCTGGACTACAAAGTGAGCTTAAGGCCAGCCTGAACTGTATTGTGAGACCCTGTCTCCAAAAGACAAAAAGATTTTTAAAAAAATGATTGCTTACAGCAAAAAGAATAGTCATTTTTTTTATTATTTATTTATTTATTTTATTATTATTACTATTATGTTTTTGGTACTGAGCATTAAACCCAGGACCTCTCTGATGAGCTACACCCCTGGGCCTTTTTATTTTTCATTTGGAGAAAAGGTCTCACTAAGTTTCTGGGTTGTTCAGGCTGGGCTCACAGCTGCTGTCCTCCTGCCTCAGCCTCCCAGGGTACTGAGATCAGTGTAACAAAGAATTGTATGCTTATGACGGATGTGAAAGCAAAGGTCGTACAGCAGTACGGGCAGAGGGAGGGGCAGAGTCCACGCTGTCACAGAGTCTGTACGTGAGGAGGCGTCGTCCTATTTGAAGGTGGCTGGAAGCTCTCGTCCAGGGCTGAGGAGCATGCACGGTGACACAACCACTGCAGTTTAAAAATAAAACATATGTCACCAAAAACGGTGCTGTCAAGAGCTCTAAAAACCCATCCCTCTGCTGAAGAAATGGCTAAGCTGGCGAAACACGCCAGACTCAACACCCCTGGAATTCTGAAATCTGATAAAAATCTCGCAGGAATGATGGGGGTGCTTAATTAAGAAAGAAGCTCCTGCAATGTAGCTACGAGAGCATCGTGACTTCTTATTTCCCGTCGCTGGTCACCTCCTGACTGACCCAGAGTGACTTCTTATTTCCCGTCGCTGGTCACCTCCTGACTGACCCAGAGTGACAGTCATAAAGGTTTTTATCAGGCTGGCCAGATAGCTCAGTACACTCAGGCACCTGCTTAGGCTGACACAGGGGTCAGAAGTTCAATACCTGGCCTGCCTTGCTGGTCCTGCCCCCAGGGAACCCTAAAACAGTGACTGAGACTGGGCGTGGTGGTGTGCGCCTATAATCCCAGCACTTGAGAGGCTGAAAAAGGATCAGGTATGAGTCTGATCTACGTAGTGAGACCCTACGTAGAACCTGTACTAACTAACTAACTAACTAAATAAATGCCCTTCTCTTTCTCTCACTCTCCTCTTCTTTCTCTATCCTGCCCTGTGTGAAGATGCAGCTGTCACTCCTAGCCAGGAAGTGGCCCTCACCAGGACCACTGCTAGCGCCTTGATGTGGACAACTCAACCTTTGGAACTGTGGAAACTCTAAGTCTATTGTCCATCCCACCTGACCTGTGTTGTTTTGTTGTGGCCAAGGTAGCTGGACCTTGGTTAACACAAGTGTGTGCATTTGTCCAAAATCATCAAGTGACACACTGAAGATTAATACACTGTACTAAATGGAATATTATCTCCGAGAACTATAAAGAAATGCTGAATGTTAGTTACAGACAGCTCTGCCTGCTACAATGGTATAAGTTACTATTTCTAAAACTGGTTTCTTCTTAAAATTTAAGAAAAAAAACTGTTTCTTTGTTATTCTAGGCTTAAACAAGTGGTAAAAAATGGAAGCCAGATTTCCCACGGTTGGAGAAACCATGGAAAGAGGAAGTCGAAACGTACACAAGGTTGTTGAGTTGAAATTGGACGTGTCAGTATGAGCCTAGGTGTGTGTGTGTGCACATGCATGCATGTGCGTTTGTGTGTGTGTGTGTGTGTGTGTGTGTGTGTGTGTGTGTGTGTGTGTGTACAGAGAAGAATGACACAGAAAAAATTTAAACAGGTGGGAAATCTAGGATAAAACATTTACGGTCCTGGGCTGGGGAGATAGCTCCGAGGCACAAGTGCCTGCTGGGCAAGTGCAAGGTCGTGATTTCAAACCCTGGTCCCACAAAAAAAAAAAACAAAAAAACAAAAAAACATTTACGGTCCTGCTACCAGTGCTGCAACTTTTCTGTTCAGCTCAAAACTATTTTCAAATGTTTCCCAAAAAAATCACACATACACACACACACACACACACACACACACACACACACACAAAATACCCCTAAATAAAGCAAAGTGAGTTGGCAAAGTGGCTCACACGGATCCAGAGGAGGGGTACCGTGGCCAAGGCCCCTTTGCCACAGCAGGCAGGCCACGAGCACACCTTGTACCCCTGTCCGGTGGAGGGGTGCCACGTGGATGTGCCCCGTGGAAGCCACAGTGGTACCTGGCAGCAGGAAAGGTGGACAGGCAGGGAGCCAGGATACCTGGGCCCCTGCTCTACTCTCCCCTGGGCTGGGGTGGGCAAAGAGGAGGAAGAAAAAGAGCAACAGGAGGAGGAGGAGGAGGAGGAGGAGTGGCCCTGTCCACACTGCGCAGGGGCCAGTCTGTTTTCGCCACTCTGAGAGTTGCCAAAGCCAGAATGGCGCTGGCCGGTGTCTCAAAGACCCAGGCGGCCCCCTGGGGGTTTCCACTTTCCAAGAATTCCTCTCCGCCCGCAGCCCACACCGCAGGCTCTTGGCCCATCAGCTACTCAGCACTCGGACCGACTTGTCCCCATGCCAGCCGAGAGCTTGTGATGTGATTTTCCAGGCCGAGGCGTCTCCTTTCCCTTGGACGCTCCAGTTCCCAGCCCTCCCTGCCCCCAGCCCAACAGCGGCACCGACCTCAACTTTGGGCTCCAATCTGCAGGGCTGAGGCACAGACAGAGGTGACCTCAGGGTCTCCTACTCCTGCGGCCACCGCTCAAGCTTCCAGCCTCACCTGACACCCCATCTGCCCACACCCAACTGTCTACGCCGGAACCTCCAGGCTGCGGCCGGCCGTAGGCTCAGGCCTCCCCTGCCCCAGAGAGCATTCTCGCATTTATGTCACACCTTTTTATGGAGCACTCTGGGTGCAGTGGGGCACTCACAAACCTGAGGAGCTGACTGACATCCGGGAGAGGGAGACGCAGGAATGCGGAACTAAGGAGGAGACGGCCTCTGAGGCCAAGGAGACAGTGGAGCACTCTCCAGGCTCAAAGAGAGGGACAAGGAATGTCGGAGGGAACCGGAAGTGCGAAGGTCCTGAGGCCAGGTCAACTTCATGGCTTGGATAAAGCTCAGCGGTGCAAAGGGACAAGCACGCAGGGACTTATAAGCCAAATCGAGGATCGTTTTTTCTCCCAGGAAGCACTAAAGGGTCAAGCCCCTGAGGTGGCATGAGTGCTTATATTTGTGAAGACGCCCAAGCAGAGAAAAGGCATGCTCCCATGCCTGGTGACCCTTTTCAGACTGCCTGAGCCATGCCACCCCTATTCTTCAAGGGGGCCTGGCCCATAGGAGTAGTTTATGCCTCAGTCTCCCTACGCAGCGCTGCTGTCCTCACCAGCCTACTCTTCACCAAGTGCTTTCCTAAGATAGAAGTCACACACCGCGAAAATCACCTGCGTGTGTTCTCACAGATGGGCGTAGCCGCTGACACAGACCACGTGAGAACCCCTCTTCACCTCAGAAACTGGGAAACACACCTGCAGAGCTGGGTGTGGTGGTCCACACCTATAATCCTGCCCCTCTAGGAGGCTGAGGCAGGAGCATCTTGCAAGAGCAGGCCCAGTCTGGGCATCTTAGCAACTTCTTTAGCTCTTGTCTCCAAATAAAACAAAGGGTCAGGGCTCGAGCTCAGAGTGAAGGCCCTGGATTCAATCCCCAATTCCACAAAAAGAAAAGAAACACTGTATATGGCCTTTTTCTCTCCCCACCCCCTGGCTCCACCAGCTGGAAGCAAACACTCTTGTCCCCCTCCTGCTACCCTAAGAATGCACCCCTATGACCCTCTTACTGGGCATGACTCCTATGTGCTATCTGCACCTATTGCCCCACCCACAGGGCTGTAGTGCCCAGCACCACCCACCCCCCGGCTTCCAGGACAGCAGGCTGTGTGACCCTTACCCGACACTTAGCCCCTGGAAACAGTGTCTGCCCTTTTACCCACCCCACAAGCCAGTTTCCAAGGGTGGCTATGGCCCCAAGGCCAGACCCTCGGGCCTCAGCGTGGGGCCTACTTCTGCTCCTGTCCCAACACGGGAATCTCTCAGAAACCCCCAAGTCCCTCATCCCGGGTCCTGCTCCCAGCATCCAACTGATTTTCCAGAGGCCCTTGGGACTCAAAAGCACATGGACCTGGGGGTACCCAATGCCTGGGGAAAAGATGCTTCTTTCAGTCAGGTGGGCAGGCCTTCCTTGTCCCATTTCAGAGGAAGGCATGAGACACAGGCCTCAGTGAATGGGGGGCGGTGTTTGAAAGAAGCCACAAGACAGATGGACGGGTCCAGAAGCAGAGGCGCCGCCCTCAGGAGCCGGGTCCTTTGGAGTAGAGTACACTGCTGCATTTGGTTTGGGGATAGTTAACTTCTCAGATCTAAGAGATCTCTTCAAATTGTTACACTGCCTGGGCTGAGCTCCAATGTGGGATCCTCCTGCCTCAGCCTGCCAGAGTGCTGGGGTCACAGGAATGGACCACCATGCTAAGCTCTCTTTGGGTTCGGATAATGCCCAGGCCTACCTCAAGCCACTTCTCCCAGCTCCTGGGCTAAACTCAGGAGACAGAAACCAGTATAGATTGGGCTAACAGGGAGGAGCTTGAAAGGCTGAAGGTGGAAACCGGGTGACACGATTTCCGCCTGGGGCCTGGCCACACTCTTCCACTTCCTGGCAGCCTAGGCTGATAAATTCCTCAATTGCCCTGAGAGTTAACTGAGCTCAGTCACCTGGGACCACCACGTGCTGAGTGCCCAGAGGAGAGGATCCTGGCCTCAAATGGGGCTGTGGGCTGGGGGACCCCAAGGCCCCAGCCAGCCAGCAACTTAGACTGGCGATGTCCCACCCTGCCCCCTGCCACTCAGCCTTCTCTGTCTCACTCTGCTGTGTCCCAGCCAGCTCGCCCTCTGCAGCTTCAAGGAGCAGGACACACTGGGGACAGCACCCTGCTTCTCCTGGGCTCCACAAGCCATGCTGGAACAACTATGTCTCTGTCATTGGTGTGCTGTCCCCCAGCGACCTGCGGGTTTCCTGGAGGACAGACAGCTCTTGGGCTGCTAGGCCCTGGGACAGTCCTCAAATACCCACGGATGCCTCCAGGCACAGGAAGGTCTGTGGAGCACTTAATTTTATTTTACTTGATTTGGGTGCTAAGGATTTGAACCCACAGCCTTTTGCAAGATAAATGCACACTGTACCCCTGAGTGACCCTCCAGCTGAGGAGAGTTTGAGCCCCTTATCCTGGTGCAGGAAACGTGACACACACCCTATGTCCCTCCTGGGGACACCACTTTGACTGCATGTCATTTGCACAAAAGCATGCACCTTGCGGTCTGCCTCTCGAGTGACCATTGGGCTGAGCTTCTGGGCCCTGCTGAGCTTTGCCCGTGTGCAGCCAGCTTTTTCCGGGCACTGCTCACCCACAAGCCCGGGCTCACGCCCCAGATCCCCAACCTGAGATATCTCTTCCATCCCACACCTGGGACAGCTGTTCACACCATGGCATCCAGAAAGAGGGGAGGGAAGGGCTGAGTGGGGGACAGGAACCCACCAGCCAGGCCCCCGGCTCACAACTATGAGCTCAGCCATGGGCGAATCCACTGTGAGTGTGGCACCTTATGGCCCAGCCGCCCTCCACACCCATGAGACTTAGGGGGTACAGCTTAGATGCAAACCCTAACATTCCCTACCCACCCCCTTTCCTGCTCCACTGAGGTGAAGCCTGTGTTCAGCCGCCCTGCCACGGCTTAGATTCGGTTTGAGAGGGTCTATTCCCCAGGAGTTGGTGTGTTGAATGCATGGCTTTGAGAAGTCATGGTGCCTTTAAGAGGCGGGGCCAAGTGGGAGTTGGCTGAGGCCATTAGAGGCCAGTAGCCCTGGGAAAGGTTAGTGTAGCTCCCAGGGGATCAAGGTGGGTCTGGCAAGAGGGTTGTCAGAAAGGGTTCTGGCTGGCTCCTGAGGCTGGAGGTGCAGCTCAGTAGTAGAGAGCATGCCTAGTATGTGTGAGACCCTAGGGTCAATTCAAAGCATTGAAAAAGAAACAGATTGTCCCCTTCCTGCACTCTCTGCCTCTCTTTCATATAGGTTGATCTTTTTGTGTCACACACATTCCTGCCATGCTGTGATAGAGCCAGTCAGGTTGCCTGATCTTGGATTTGCATCCTCCAAAACTGTGATAGTGGAGTGAACCTCTTTTCTTTATAAAACATCTACACTCAGGTGTTTCATTACAGTAACCCAAAACAGGCTACTACACTCACTACGCCACTCCCCACCTCAGCCTCCAGCCGGCCAGTCTCAGCTTTTATGGAATCCATCTCTCCACGACTGCATGGTGTCCACCACTCCCTCCTAAGGTACCTACTTTAAGGAGCATGCAGCTGGTCTTTTTGTTACCACAGCTCATGTCCAAATACTAGCCATAGCCCTCTACCTCCCTCTGGGGCTCCCTAGTGCCGCCAACATAACAAGTGTGTTGCCTTGTGGCTTGAGGTCCTCTGGGATCTGAGATTGCTGCTCTCTGCCTATTTTTGACTGGCACAGGGAGGGAGGTGACTCGGACCAGCCCTGTCTGGTGTGCTGCTTGCAAGGCACCATCCCCTGCCTCCCATCTCTTCTGCTGCTCTCCACCCTGCCAGACAGCCTTCCCACTTCATTTTCAAAGATGAATTTTCATAACTCAATTTCATAGGATTCTCTGCCCTCGGTCCCGCTCTCCAATTGCCGCGCTCTGTTTACTAGTGGGCGTTTATATTTTGACGGTTTCTAGCTGTCTTTGGGTGATCCAAAGTTTCGATTGCTTTCTGCTTTCAGTGATCAGATGTGTCCTCTCGTGTCCTCTGGCTGTGTCTCCCTGGATGTCCTCTCGGGCCTGTGTGTCTGGCAACTGGCTTCCTGGGTAACTTCTTCAGGCCCATCTGGATGTCTTTAGCCTGGGGTTGGGGCCGGAAATCACTCCACAGGTCCCCGCTGCCACCTCCCCTGCTGGCGCTCCTGCAGGCCATCTGCACCCCGGGGGACAGCGCTCCTGGGCCTGTGCCACAGACATACACGCAGACCTCCCTGAATGAGGGCCAATGGGGCGACATTCTGGGCACCTGCCCAGGACCATGCACGCCCGGCCTGGCCACCCTGCTGTGGCATGAGGAAGGGGTGGAATCTAGAAGAACCCAACATCCAGCCAGGAACAGAATGTAGCAATGGGGTCCAGTGCCTTCTACCATTTATTTCCAAAGGGCTCCCGTGTGAGCAGTGGCACCAGCAGGCCGGGGGCGGTGCGAGGGAGACGGTCCCCACAGCACCATGCCAGCTCTTTCTGGAATCTAGGTGAAGACACAGCCAGGGGTGCAAAACAGACCTGGGGCTCAGATTGCTATGAGGAGCCAGGAGAACCCAGGCTCGCTGGGGCCCTGGGCAGAGGAAGTTGCCTGTGGGGTGCTGGGTGAGGAAATCGGTCCCAGCCCCTCCTTCTCGGGGACTTCTCCCTGCTGCCACAGGGGTCCCTCACTCCCCATTTCACCAACCAGGAGCCTGAGGTCAGAAATGTGACAAAAGTCACCGAGCTGGAGAGGAGAGGAGCTGGGGCACCAACCCGGTGGGCTGGCAGAAAGTGACCCTGCTGGTGCCACCAAGGTGCCCGCCAGTAGAGCACCAAGGGCAGAGAGGGTGCTCTTCAGGTGCACAGGCTGGGGACCAGGAAAAAAGGGACAGAGGAAGCCACACCCTCGGGTCTGTAGGACAGAAACACCACAGACACAGGGCAGCAGCAGGCAGCCGGCCACACAACAGGGACCACAGGCCGGGCCGTCCTCCTGGCTGTGGCTTTGGCTGGCCCTGCCTGCAGCCTCAAGCGAAAGGATAGATGGATGGACAAGGACCGGGGCTCACGGGGCTGCTCAGATGGGCTCCGCACAGGCCCAGGTGACCTGGCTCACTCTATTCCCCAGGGCTCTGGCCAGGAGCCCTCGGCTGCCCTGCGCTGCCCTCTTTGGTTCATGTTCCGCTTCATGTTTGGCCCACGCAGGCATGGGGGAAGGGCAAGGAGGGGAGGTTTATTTCCAATTGGTTTCAGGAGGCTGCATCAAGACGTCTGTTTTTCCAAACCAAAGCAGAGCCGGTCTGCATTAGGGCAGAGGCGTGAAATCCACTCTAAGAGGCTCCGTGTGTCTCGAGGCTCCAGCTGGTCCTGCCCACCCCCACCTCACTCCTGATTACTGTCCCTACACTGGGAAGGGGCTTTTCCTGTGCCAGGCCACCCAGGCCCACGGGGGCATACCAGCCACCATACCCACTGCTCTTAATATCTTGGGAGCCACGTGGAGCCACCTGGCCTGCGACACCCACTCCAGAGAACCTGCCCTGATCAGCACCCCTGCAAGGGCCGCCCACAGCCTGACCTCCCACGGCCTGGGCTCTGGCCAATGTGGTGGCCAACTCGTGCTTGGCCAGACTCGGACACACCTGCCACGTTTCTGGGTACCACACCAGTCTTCTCCTAGGATGAGGTTACCGATCTTCTATTATTATTTTTGTTGAATTATTTATTCAACAAAAACTTAAGTGGTTATTTGGGGTAGTTCCCAGGAGAAGCTACAAGAAGAAACAGCTTGGAGTCTGTCTTGTCCTTCAGTCTCCCCAGAGGTTGGTAGGGAAGCCAGGCAGCTGAATAGATGTTTCTGCTAAAAACAGCCATTGTCCCAACACAGAGCCTGAGGGTGAGAGAAGCCTTCCCAGAGGAAGCGATTTCCCTGTGTGTGGGCGAGTTGGTAGTAGGGGCAGAACTCAGGACCTGGTGGCGCTAGGCTAGTCCTCTACGATGAACTACACGCCCAGTCCAAGAGGGCGATCTGGGGTCTGAAGGAAGATAGGTCAGGAAGCACCACTGTGGCCCTGGAGCCGCTGAGGCCTAGCAATGCTGTAGGTATTCACTGAGCAGGCACTAGGTCCCAGCAGCCACCTGAATGCTTCACTTGCATTAATAGATTTAATGATCAAAAGTATTGGATGGAGGGCCGGGGAGATAGCTCAGTAGAAATAAGCATTTGCCTGGCAAGCGCAGGATCCTGAGTTTAATCCCCGATACTGCAAAAAAAAAAAAAAAAAAAAAGTATTTGATGAAGCAGGTGTTGTCATTATCATCTCCATTTTACAGATGAGGAGACCGAAGCAGAGTGGTTAGTCAACTTGCCTAAGGTCACACAGCCAGAGAGCTTCATAGCTAGATGTGGGCTTCAAACAGCCTGGCTCCAGAGCTTGTTTCTTAAACACGAGAAGGTTCTGCCTCTCTGGGATGGATGACTGCCTTTCTTCCAGGGGATGGTGGATGCGTTTCAGCACAAAAGTTCAACATTCCCAACTCAAATGATTGACACCACCTCCACTGCCACCCGGCGGAAAAACTATCCTGCCAATCTTGTTCTCTGGTTCTTTGTCCGCCTCCTCTTGGGACTTGCCTCTCAGGGCCCCTCAAGGAATCCCCTCGTTTGTGGCCCTTCTAGAGGTGGCCCCAGCCCGCCCTTGTTGGACAGCAGAGGCCACATCACGAGCCACCTGAGCTGCCAAACACCCAGAGGCCGGCCAGGCGGCAAGCGTGAGTGTGACATTTTCCAACTGAGCCCAGCCGCCCTAGGAAAGATGAGCTCACCCAAGGTCTCTCCTGCGTCTTGTGGGCTCTGAACCCCAACCAGCACCGCCGGAGCCCTTTCCAAATCTCTAACTCGAAAAATCTGTGTGCGAGCCCCAGCTGCGAGCGCGTCTGCCGCGCACGGTCGGCGCCGAGGAATGGCACCAGGGCTTGGCGGCCACCCGCGCCCCACCGCAGGGCTGCACGCGTGGCCTCGCCAAGGTGGACGTGGCCAGGGCTGGCTCTGGGGACTGAGTCTGGAGCCACGGGCTGAGCTGATCACAGAGTTGAGGCTGGAGACCGCGAGGCCTGCACGGAGGCCAGCAAAACTGCGCGTGCGCAGAGGGAGGACGCCGTGCTTGAGCGTCGTATCCAGCTGGGCTGCTGGGGGTGAGGTAGAAAGGTGGAGTGGGGGATGCTGGGGACCCAGCCTGCGTGAACAGAGTGGCCCCTGGTTTCGGCACAGCAGAAGAGAGGCCCTTGGGGGGCAGTGGAGGAGACAGCGGGAAGTGTGGCCACCGCGTGGAGAGGTCAACCCGGCAGCTGGCAACTGGCCCACCCTAGGAGGCCAGGCAGGCCAGATGCCATCGTGCCTGGACAGACGGCCAAAGCCTCAGAACAGGAGAAGATGGCCAAGGTGAAGGCTCAAATGCTGAGGTTGAGACGGAGGGACGAGGAGAACCCAGCAAGATGAGGTTGTGGAATTCTTGGCAAGCACGAGCTTCGAGAACCCCTGGGCAGGGATGTTTTCTGATACTCGCGACCAGCTCTCTGATTCTGCAAATCCCAGCTGGCTATCAGCAGCTCAGTTCAATTCTGACCCTCACTCCCCCCTGCGTGTAGGCTGCACAGGTCCAGAGCAGGATGGTCCCTCACTCCAGATGCCAGGCAAAATCCTGGCCAGCTACGTATGAGCTGGCTGGCCGTAGATCAGGGCTGGCTGTGCCCCCTTCCCCACTTTCCACGGTGTGCTGAACGGCTCCAAGAACTCAGGAAAACACTCTGAACACTGGGACAGGTCTGTCACGGAAGATACAACTCAAGACCAGTCAAACAGGGACGCATGGGTGAGGAGGAGTGGAAGAGGGGGCCTCTCTCACTGTTCCCTCTCCCAGCACCCCAATATCAACCCCTGCCCAGATGCTCTCTGAACCCCACTGTTTTGAGACTTGGGAGAGAGAGAAATGAAGAAGCCCTTGGCCATCGGAAATCAAAATCAACCAAGGGAGTTCTCCACACTCAGACCTGTGCCCCTCCCCACCCCAGCAGGGGCCAGCATGTGGCTGAATGCTTCCACACCCTGCACTTGGGTCCTGCTCTGGTTCTGAGGCTGCCTATATTGCAGCCACCAGTGGTGTGATTAGCACACAGAGGGACCGGCTCTCCCTTCAGAGAGCTCAAGAATCTCAGGGGCTGTGTACCAGGTTCCTGGGGAAGGTCTTATAGGGTCAGAGGGGCCACATCAGAGCTTGGGCTGGGTGAACACAGGGAAAGGCCGTGGCTGTGGCCCACGGTACAGAATTTAGTCCTGAATATATACCAGGGAGAAACTAGAAGCAAAGCCGCCTCACGCCTCTAATCCCAGGTGTCTCACGCCTCTAATCCCAGGACTCACACAGAAAGACTGCAGCAGAGGGATCACGAGTTTGTGGCCAAGCAAGACAACGTACCAAGACCCTGTCTCAAAACTTACAAGTTTTCCCAAGGGCTAGTGATGTAGCTCTGTGCAAAAGCCAAATCCAGTCCCCAGCACTGCGAAAACAAGGACAAAAACAAAACAATGGAAATGACCAAGTGACCACCAACTGGTGAATGGATACCGAATCACGGCGTAAAGGAAACGTCACGGTGATGCCGAGGGAGAGGACTTCGGTTCTGCAAAGTGACGTGGCTGAATGCCATTGAGCGTGGGCCGCAGCTCAGGACAGAGCCATACGGACCCAGACAGGACCTACTATGTTTCTTTAGCGTCTAGGCCAACCAGGATGCTCCATGGGGTTACTGCTGACCACCAAAACAACAGGACGGAGCCTTCAGAGGGGACGCCCAGCAAGAGAGGTGATGGGATTTATGAAAAAAAAAACAGGCCAGAAAGCTCACTCAACACTTTGGTGCCACAGCCATCAAAACTCGACAAAAGCCAGCTTTTAGGAGTAGAAACCCCGGTCTCCAGGAGACTATACGAGAATATGCAAAACGTCCAGTTTCCAACCAAAAAATTGCCATGCACACTAAAAAAGGAGAAAAGAAAGGAAGGAAGGAGGAAGGGAGGGAAGCCCATTTGTGGGTAAAGTATAAGGGGCACCATCTCTGATGGTATGCAGAAATCAGCATTACATTTGTTACACCAGGTATTAAAAGTCATCAAGCGGGGCCCAGCGGAATGGCTCAGTGGTCTAAAGCACCTGCAGGCGGCTGCAGGGACCGCGGTTCGATCCCCGGCCGGCACCACATGCTGCACCAGCTCTGCCCTTGGGGCAGGCTGAGCTGGCCCTAAAAATAAATAAACAAACAAAAGTTCTGAAACAAGAAAAAAATAAAAATAAAGAAATTAAAAAAAAAAAGTCATCAAGCTTCCTGCTTTAGAGAAGGGGCTTGAGAGTCCGTGGACTCTGTGTCTGCAGAATCCTAGGGCGAACCCCTCACTTGTTTCTGGGAAGTCTAACTTGCACCCATGCCGATACATCTGGCCCTCTCAAGCCTATGGGTAGAAGGCTGGGTCCCCACTCAGCACTCTTGTGATGCCCACCTTCAGGCCACTGGGTCTGTCCTTGAAGGGACAGCACCCTAGCCACAAGGGGAGGCGTTTGCTCTGCCACACTCTCCAGCAGTGACGTATGGCCACTGCCTCCAAAGCAACGATCCTCCAAAGGAACATGGAACCAAAATGACCCTTTCCTCTGCACCAGTTGCTTATCTTGGGCGGTAAGCATAGAACAGAAAGCAGGCAGACAAGGAAGGCAAAACAGCATGGTCACCTCGGCACGCAGTTCGGTACCTGCGTCTGTAGGTAAAGGCCCGACACAGGTGCTCACCCGGCTGAGTTCACAACAGCCCAGACCTGGGAATGCTCTGGTTTCCAGCAGCGGGGGGACTGGACCTGAAACTGAGGTTCAGCCAAGGACCATTCCTCAGCAGTGAAGATAAGTGAACTACGAAGGACCTTGAGGACATGCTGAGTCTAGCAAGCCATAAATAAAGGAACACATCTCCTTAAGGGAAGCTCTTAAAAAAGCAAAAGTGGTCGATAGCAATAGAACATCAGTAATAGGTGCCTGGGGTTGTACCACAGAAGAACAGAAGGGGGTTTTAAGGGTGGCAGAAATGCCCAACACCTTGGTGGTGGCAGTTGCATGGATGGCAAAACTTATGAAGCTATGAATGAAAGCTCACTAAAGTCTTGGAGGATTTGGGCTTTTTGTTTACTTGTTTTTACACAAGGTCGGCTAAGTGTCTAAAGTGACCAGGCTGGGCTGGGGAGGTAGCTCCATGACACAAGTGCCTGCCTGGCAAGTGCAAGGTCATGAGTTTGAACCCTGGTCCTGAAAAAAAAAAAAAAAAAAAAGCCTGACCAGGCTGAGTTTGAACTTGCAATCCTGCCTCAGTCTCTCACAGTGCTGGTATTATAGGCAAAGACCATTGTGCCAAATTTAAAGCTTTTGCGGGGCCGACCCAATAGCTCAGCTCTCAGTGGAATAAAGCACTTACTTAGGCCAATGCAGGGACCAGGGTTCGGTCCTGGCTTGTGCTGAGATGGTGATTGAGACAGGGCATGGTGGCACCTGCCTATGATCCCAGCACTGGAATGGCTGAAAATGGGAGGGTCACTGCAAGTTTAAGTTGTGTAATGAGACCCGATAGATCCTGTACTAAATACACTAGGGTAATTAAATTAATTTTTAAATTATGAGTCAGCTGGTAGGAGAGCAGATTGGAGTTTAAGGCAGGTGTGAATTTCAAGATACTTTTGAAGACCTTTCCTAACCCTACTGGAACATGGAGCTCCCAAGCCCTCTGCCAAGCCTTCTAGGTGCCTGGGGCCCGATTCCTCCCCTCCACAGCCTACTGGACCTGAAGGCTTGGGAGTAAAGAAGTGGAATCTCTCATTCATTCATTCATTCATTCACTCCACAAACATTTGGACAGGTCCAACTGCATGCTACCCATAAGACAGCAGAATAGTCCCTCCCTGCCCTTAGAGTCCATTAAACAGAAATCAGATGCTTCCTTTTGAAACAGAATAGGTAATTAACTGAAAACTGCGACTTGGGCTAAAACACGAGTAGTGGGATGGAGCAAAATGTCTCAGAAAGGTCCAACAATACTTAGAAGTGACTTCTCAGAGGGACTCAAGGAAGAGGAGCCAGGGCAGGACCCTTCTTCAAAGCTCAGAGAGTTGGAAATGTTTGTAAACATGGAAACACTTCAGCTTACCAACTCAGAGAAGTAGAAGAGGTGAGGATCCAAGATAGCTTGGCCTGGGACTGAGTGACATGTGGGCCATGGCATGAGTCCCCCAGGGAAGGCAAGGGCCGAGGTGGGAACAGAAGGCCACCTTCCTAACCTTCCTAACCTTGGGTACAGCTCTGGGGTACCAGCTGCCCTGCTGGGATCTCCATGATGCAAATTTCATCTAGAATGTTAGAGTGATTGGACAAATAACTAAGCAGGTGTGATATGATTGGTGGGACTGCAGGGGGCTTGAGCTGTGATTGGCTAGCAGGCCTGACTGTATCCCTGTCTCCTAGCTCAGCACTGGGTGCTGACACAAGAGTGGCTTTCTAGCTGTGGAGGAAGAGATGCGGGCTGTGACCCCCAAGGGACACATGTACAACCAGGTCCCAAGTTAGGCCCACTTATCCCTGGACACAGACCAGGTGAGGCCTCCAGGGCTGGGACACCACAGTCCTCACTTCTATACTATTTGCTGGGACAAGGAACAAAGTGTCAGAGCTGGAGGTGGTGATGGAGAAGCCAAAGAAGGCAGAAGCTAAAGTAGAAATGGCCTCTCTGGGCTGGGTGTAGCTCAGCGGTGGGCCCTGGGCCAGCATCCTCGGGGTCCTGGCTCCTGTCTCCAGCATTACCAAGCACAGAAAGCTAAAACATAGCGTCTCCCTGCCCATCAGACCCTGTCAGCCCCAGTAAGAAAAAGGAGTACGGCAGAGGCCAACACAGTCAACCTCAATTCCCAGACAGCCCAGCAGCAGGCAATGACTGCCTTGGATGGTGACCTGAGTGGCTCTGGTGGCCAAGCACAAAGGCAGGCAGGCGAAGGGTGGGCTCTGGTGATAGATGCATCCTCCAGGCAATGGGAAAACAGTGGGGGAGGGGCTGTCCTAGTGCAAGGCTACCTCAACGTGATTGTGTGAAGTCTATGCTGAGACAGGAGGGCACCTGATGTGCCCAGGTGCTGTGATTGGCATACATTTGGGAGCTCAGTTGGCACTATGGTCATGTTGGAGGTGGCTGGGGCTTAGGGGAAGGTCGTGAGGTTGCTGCCTTTGGAAGGAACTAATATGGCTCCCATGGGACCCCCCTGGCTTAGCTCTTTCAAGAGGGTTATTACTGAAGAGCAAGGCTGGCATCTCCTCTCCTCTGGCATCTACCCTGCGATGTGATCTCATCTCTTGGCACACCTTGCAGTCCTGATGTCACCTGCCATGTAGTGACATACTCAAGGGCCCAATCTTAAATTGCAAGATTCAGTGCCATGCTGTGTGGACATTTAGTCTTCAAATCTGCGAGCTAAATAAACCTTTCTTCGTAAGTTTCACAGTCTGAGGTATTTCATTATAGCAACAGAAAATGGACAGATATACAAAGCTTCCCAGAAATCCTCACAGGACAGGTGATCATGGCAGAGAAAGAGCCCTGGGAATACAGAGGGAGCCATCAGCAAATGACACATAGAGTGACTGTGGGGACGCTGGATGTTGTGGACACCCCGTCTTTTGGGTGCTGTGTTCTGCCTGCTGGCAGAGTCCTGGTGTGAGGGTGAGTCTTGCCTCTGTCTTGCTTCTCTGCCTGGGCACCCTTGGAATAGAGAGATTGCTGGGGCCACTGGGAGGTGCAAGGGACACAGCCCGTCAGATAGGGCCCTCACTGAGCTGAGACGCAGTGCCCTGACCTCCCTGCTCCACACAGAACAAGTCTGAGGTGGGTCCCACAGCTGCCCAGGACAGGGATCCCTAGCCAGGAAGGGCTGTTTAAATGAATTAATAATAAATTCAAAGTTGGGCGTGGTGGCAGACACCCAGCAGCCCAGCACTCTGGGAAGCAGAGGCAGGAGGATCATAAGTTTGAGTCCAGCGTGAGCAGCTGGGTGCCTTCTCAAGACACTAAATAAATAGTGGGGCAGTGGTGGTGCATGCCTATAATCCCAGCACTTGGGAGGCTGAGGCAGGAGGATCAGTGCGAGTTCGAGACCAGCCTAGGCTACAAAAAGTGAGCTCAAGGCCAGCCTGAACTGCACAGAAAGCTAAAACATAGCCTCTCCCTGCCACAAAAGACAATTTTAAAAAAGACAATTAAAAAAGACAAAAAGACAATTTTAAAAAAAGACACTAAATAAATAAATAAATAAATAAATAAATAAATAAACAAGCAAGCAATGCCTGGGGATGGAGCTCCGCGCAAGGGCCTTGGGTTCTAGTCTCTGTGCCGTGAAGCAAAACAAAACAAGACAAGCCCCATCAGTTAAGCTGGCCCTCTATATTCTGGATCCATGAACTCAACCAGCAATGCCTGATAAACATTTGGAAAAACAGTCTGAGGTTTTCAAAATTTGCATCTGTGCCAAATGTGTACATGATGTTTTTCCTGTCATTAGTTCCTAAGCCGTGCAGTCTCAGTGCTATCTAACTGCAGAAGATATTATCAGTCATTCAGAGATAATTTAAAATATATGTAGTCCCCCTCACACACTGCAGCATTTCCTGTATGGAACCTAAGTGTGCACAGATTCAAGTATCCAAAAGGGCACCCGAGAGCCAGTGCCTCTTGGTGCTGAAGGGGTGACTAGACAGGCAAAAAGCTGCTTCTCCATCCCACTGGCAGGGCCACCTGTCAAAAGGCTGCTGTGCAGAGCAGTGCAGACCTAGAAGTGCCGTGGTCCAGCTCAGAGCACAGACCCCTCCTGGGGTCCCCACCTTCCCAGTGAGGGCACAGAGGCTTGGAAAGTTAATCCCCCAAGGGCTGTAGCTGCTGAGGAACTGTGCTGGCCCCTGGTACCCACTGCACCCCACTCTCCAGGATCTGGGGCTGATGGAGGCCCTAGAAACTCGGTTCAATACCAGACTCCAGGACACCCCCCCCCCCCCCGCTGCCACCACCTAATGGGTTGGGGGAGGTGGGCACCTCCCAGCCAAAGAAGTTTTCCAGGTGCTGCTACGGGAGACACAGCAGGGAGCTGACAGGCCTCTCCTCCCAGGTGGGCATCCTCCCTCATGGCCAAGGTGCTGGGCATGGTGACAGGGAACAGGGGCCATCCTGGGACAGAAGCTGGGAACACCTCACCCTACTGCGCCTGCCCTAACTCTCCGGAGCCTCTAAGCACGGCTGGCCAGGGCTGGCTGGGTGGCAGCTGGAGAACTCAGAGCTACGAGTGTCCCAGGGCACTGTCAAAATTAAATTAACATTTTTTCCATTTTCCCTTTATTGCAAACATATTGAACGCTGTTGCACAAACCCATCTTTCCACTGGCTCCCTTGACCCCTTGGTCCCTTGACCTGGCGAAGGGTGGCAAAGCTGGTCTCGTGCTCCCATCCCAGGCCCCAAGACCCTGTGGTCTCCAGAGATGAAGCAAGCATCAGCCACGGACACGGGTGTCTGATACCCTGCTGGTTCCCAGGCCCCGTATGCTCCCTGCCCTCCCTCATGAGGTCAGAAATCCTGGAGGACCCTGAGTTCCCATACCTACCCACCGTCTCCATCAGTATGCAGAGATGCGTTCTGAGCTCAAGCCTGCAGGGCGCAGTGTGCCCAGGCCAGCTGGGGGTCCCAAGGGAGGGGACAAGACCCACAGAGACACAGCCAGCTCTGAGTCCCCAGCCCAGCGGAGCCCTGGCAGGGAAGCAGCATCGTACAGTGATGGCCACAGGAGCACCAAAGGGAGGGTATCCCCAAGGAGGCGACCTCTGAGAAGGGTGGGTCATCTGGACCGAAGAAGGGTGCAGAGAGCCTAAGGCAGGCGTGTCAGGCTGGTGGGGTGCTCAAGACTAGGTCTGGTGAGCAGCAGAGAGCCAGTTCAGGGCATTGAGCTGGAGGGTGGCAGGGGGAGCTGGTATGGAAAGGAGCTCTCTGGGGGTCCGGGGAGACAGCCAGGCAGAGGAGCTGAGCTCAGAGCCGAAGAGACAGGGAGCCAGGCAAGGCCGTGATGAGGCCAAAGAGGGAAGACTCGGAATGCCGCTGAGACAGAGCTCCAGGACCTGCCTGGCATGCTGCAGGCCCTGTGCTCTGTCCCCAGCCTTGCAGAAGCAAATGGCAAAGGGAAAAGTCAATGACAAGGGCAGGGCGGGGCGGGGTGGGGGCAAGAGTGGGCAGGCAGTGGGGAGGAATGGATCCAGGGCGGCATCGATGGGCTGTGGTAACGTCGGGAGGGCAGGGCGCAGGGGGCAGGAGGGTCTCAGAGGGCTCCCGTTCCTCTGCCTGGCACGCATCTGCATCCACAGGGGAACAGAGGGGGACTCAGGCGAGGGCATCACACTGGCTTTGGGCAGCTGCTCTGGAGCCCTGCTGAGGGCCTCGCTGGTAGTCTGGGCACAACACGTGGGATAGTGAGCGGATTGAGGCCGGCAGGGCCAAGGCTTGGAGGGGCAAGAGAGCCTGGTGGGTGGGAGGGCAGGCGGTGGGGGCCGGCCACGTGGAGTGCGGCTCTGTGAAGAGACAGCTGTGGGTACAGAGCTGGGCCAGGTGGCCCTGGCGGGCAGCGAGTGCCACTGGCAGGCGGAGCAGGGCAAGGGATCACCGCCACAGGAGGCCGCTGTATGGTGGGGACGTCCAGCCCTGTGTGGACGGTCTCTGAGTGAGTGACGAACATTACCGCCTCTGTGACAGGGGACAGGGAAGGTTGCCCAGGCACTAGACTCTGCATATGGGGAACCCTGCTAGGGTGGGGGTCTCTGATGTGCCTGGAATACAGAAGAGACAGAAGGAGATCCCACCGTCTGCACTCCAGAGCCCCCCAGTGCGGGGAGCTGGTCCCCTTCTGAGGCCTCACCTCCCTACCTCAAGAAGAAGCTTTGAGGCCTGCATGTCCACCCTGCTTTTCTGGGGGCCTCAGAAAAGCCAGTCCTGGCTGATTCCTGAACCTAAAACCCTGTAACATGATTTCGGTGTTGTGGCCAGGGATGGGCTAGGCAGATCTCTCCCTGGGAAGCTGCTGTGTGCCCACCGCCCTGCCAGCCTGCTGTCCCCTGTCCCCCCAGCCTCAAACACACCCCAGGCGAGCCCTGGGCAGGCGGGGACTGTGATTCATGCCCCCATAGCGGGCTTCGTGGCCAGCCCGCCTGCCAGAGTATGCGAGACATTCTTGGCCCGGCTATCGCCCGCCCGCCCGCCCAGGATTAGCAAGGCGGGGGCGGTGGGTGGGGGATGGCAGACTGTGTTCCTCGTCCTCTGCAGCCTGGCCAGCGAGGCGGGGGGCGATCAGGCACGAGCTTGTCTGAAGTGGCCGCCAAGCTGGCCGGCCAGGGAACACGGGCCTAAAAGCCGAGGCCGTGTCTGGGAGCCAGACAGCTGGGCCGGGGACCGAGGGTGAGGGAAGAAGGCTGCCACTACCTGCTCTGCGGCCAGGGAGCAAAGTATGGCCAGGGGTCCGGGGCAAATGAGGTCATTTGTCCCAGTGACACCGTCTCCCTTCCCTCCATGTGCCCCTTCTTCCCAGGGGGAACCTGGTACCCTGAACCCCACGGCCAGGTCCCAGTCTTGGCTGAGTGCCCACAGCTTACTCTTGGACAGCTGAGGATCAGAGAGGCTTAGAGGCCTTCAGTCTCCCTCTGCCAACCCACCCAGGTGCCCACAAGGTTATGCCCTGCCCTCAGACTGGCACGTGAAGGGGAGCCAGATTCCTGCTCAGCCTGGGGCTTCCAGGACACGGCTAAACTGGTAACAAGACATGGGAGTGAGGAGTCAGGGACAAATGAAGGAAAGACCGAGTTCCCAGCCTTGCAGGCTCACTGGGTCCAGGGAGGATCTGCTGTGCCAAGGACAGGTGTCCATGTGTCCCTGGCTCAGGGCGAGGGCTGGTGACTTTGGTCAGGGCCTCTGTGCAGGGAGAGCAGATGAGGGTACTGTCCTTGCACCCCACCAGGCTGTGGTGACATCCTGTGACAACGCTTTGCTTGCCTTCCTGGGGGCACGATGGTACTGTCCCCATAGTTGTCCCCCCCCCCCAGCCTGAGCACCCCAAGACCTGGGGGGGTCAGAGGAAAGGGTTCAGGTTATGCCTGAATCTTGACCCACCCTCACGTTCCCGACCCTCTGTGCAGCCTGTTTCCAAAAATTTGGAAGACAGAGCCAGTTATACCTAACCCGGGAGTCCTTGGAGGGGTGAAAGGTTTGGGGGAACTCCTGCCAAACACAGACAGCACAAGTCCCTGGGGCACTTGCTCTCCTGCACTGGCCATAGGAAACTTCAGGCAATCTTGGGACAAGTGCCTGAGATACAGCCAGCCTGAACCTGTGCCGTCCCTGTGTCCCCTGCCCCTGTCCATCTGGGCCATGTGAGGAGCTTTCGAGAGCAAGGACTGTGGGGGAACAAAGAGACCCCCAGCCTTGGGAGTGCAGCCTTGCCTTGGTGTCCTGCAGGGAGGTGACGGGGTCCTCCGAGAGCAGGAGTTAGTGTCTGGCTGCCCAGGATTTCCCGAAGGCCTCTTCTCTCTCAGTGTGGGTAGGCTGAGCACCTTTGCAGGGTGAGTGAGGACTCAGAGGCTCTGAGTGCAGCCCAGGCCTCAGTTTTCTCACCTATAAACTAGGAGCAATAAGGTACTGCTGGGGCTGTGAACCTGGAAGCTCTAGGTCCATCTGGGGGGCCCTCAAGGACCCCAGTCCATCCAGAGACACTGAGTCCTCAGGCTGGGTTCTCTCCGGGAGCAGTACAAGGTCTTCAGCCTTGTGTACCCCACGTGGGGCCAGCCCAGTGAGATGGAGCCCTTGTCATGCCTGATCCTAGCGCCTCGACCTCTCCCCACCAGGGCGCAGGGCCAGATCCTCCACCGAGGACAGCTGGGCCAGCACAGAGCCTAGGGGGCGGGGGGGGGGGGACGCAGCCTGCTCCCTGTTCAGCCCTTAAAAGTCCACAGGGCCGAGTGTGAGTGGGACTGCGTTCCTAGCGCACCACAGGGGGGGCCAGCTGGAGGTACCCGGAAACGCTGGTCTTGGGGCGTTCTTGGGAAGGGGTCACAGCACTCTGAGTTCTGGGGGACTTGGGAAGAGGGAGGGGCGCTGCGGGAGGGAAGGCAGAGGCAGCCTCGTGGCTTCCTACGGGGGAGGGGCCTCCCTGCAGGAATGCTCAACTGGACGCAGCTGCCCTGGTCTTCCCTTCTGTGGCTCCCTCTTCCCCTCACTCCTCCTCTGACCCGCTCAGCCTCCTCCACTTCCACCTGCCTGGGCCTGGCTGTGCCCTGCTCCATCTCTGCCCAGGCCCCAGTGAACTCCAAGATAGAGGAGCCCATGCACAGGGGCCAGCGGGTGCCAGGTGTCCTGCTTGGGCCCTTGGGTCCTGGGGGCATCCTTGGAAATGCTCTGGGGACAGGAAGTTACTCATAGGTCATTGGGCAATGCTCTCTAGAGGCTCCAGGTGGCCCGTCTGGAGAAGGAAGGGGTCCCTCAAGCTAGGTTTTTCGCTTGTTTGTTCGATTTGGGCCTGGGTTTTGTTGAGACAAGGACTTGCTATGTGGTCCGTGCTGGTCTTGAGTTATGTAGCCCAGGCTGAATTCGAGCTCATGGAGATGCTCCTGCCTCAGCCTCCTGAGTGCTGGAATGATAGGCCACACCACCATACCCAGCTTCAACCTGGGTTTGAAGAAGGGGGCCAGGTGAGGAGGCCTGGCTATGGAGCTGGGGATGGACGGGAGTGTGGCATCTATGTGGCAGGCGTCAGAGCACAGAGAAGGGCAAGGTGGGCCGAGGGGTGCTGGACACTGCCGTGAGTGTCTCCCAGAAGAAGAGCTGGGGCTGGGGAGGCTCAGAAGCAGAGGGGCTTCCAGTGATCTTCAGGCCCATCTGGATTCAAGGGTGACTCTGGCTCCCAGCCCAGGTCCCCTCGATCCACCCTGCGCCCACCCCTCTGGGAGTTCCAGCAACCCCGGCACTCCTCTTCAGCTGCAAACACTTCTTCAGGATGTGTCCTAGGAGGAAAATGAGGCACAGCCAGCTTGAGGGGATGGCCGGGGGGGTGGGGGGCACAGGGAGCTCTCTCTTGGTCACCAGGTAACACTGGTCTCTGGGAAAGGGCAGGCTGCCTTAAAGCTTCTCAGGGTCCCAAGGAAGTTAGGACAGCTTTAGTCAGCCCCAAGACTTAGGTCCCCCACCAGGCCCTGCTGCTTGTGCTGGATCTCTGTTTCCTCATCTGTAAAATGGATCCATTGTCTCAGTGCTGCCTTTGGCCTCTGTTTCCCAGCTTTCATAGTCTCTGCTGCTGCTAAGTCTCCCTGGGGGGGGGGATGTCTGCTTAGGCAAACTTAGGCAACCACACAGACCGAGGTTTGATCCCTGGCACTACATGCCGCACCAGCCCCACCCCCAGGGCAGGCTGAGCTGGACACAGTAAAAAAATTAATTAAAATAAAATAAGCCAGGCGTGGTGGGGCACGCCTGTAATCCCAGCACTCGGGAGGCTGAGGCAGGAGGATCGGTGCGAGTTCGAGACCAGCCTGGGCTACAAAAGTGAGCTCAAGGCTAGCCTGAGCTGCATAGTGAGACCCTGTCTCAAAAATAGATAGATAGATAGATAGATAAATAGATGATAGATAGATCGATCGATCGATAGATAGATAGATAGATAGATAGATAAAATAGTTGAATTGAATGATAGATGAATTATATCTCAATAAAACAATTATTATTATTATTTTTTTTTTTTGTCTTTTTGAGACAGGGTCTCACTATGCAGCTCAGGTTGGCCTTGAGCTCACTTTTGTAGCCCAGGCTGGTCTCGAACTCGCACTGATCCTCCTGCCTCAGCCTCCCGAGTGCTGGGATTACAGGCGTGCGCCACCACGCCCGGCTAAAACAATTTTTTTTAAAAAGTGTCCCTCTGGGGATCAGAGAGTCCAGAGACCCATCTAGCTCAGGCCCTGGAAGAGGCTCTACTCCACAGCAGAAAGGTTAGCGGCGGGTCTAGAGGGTACCCGAAGGAGCCAGGGCTGGGCAGAGCTGGGGAAACAGGCTAGAAAGGGAGGGCAGGGAAGAATTTGGAAACTTTTAGAACCTTGACAGGCCTGTGAGTCAGTGGGCAGATGGAAGCGATTAGGCCCTGGCCGGAGAGAAAGCGGAGCAGGGGCGGTGACCAAGTGTGGGAGCACGGTGCTTCGGGCTCAGACCTGAGGCGGTCTGGGGGCTGTGCGCAGGTTCCAGGCCCCTAGCCAGGCTGTGTATACCTCCGGAGAATCCAAGAGGCTCAGAACTTGAGCTGAGGCTGAAAGAACCCTCGTGATGAGGGCTGCGAGCCTGTGTGCTGGCTCAGCATTGATTGGTCCATAATGCAACGTTCCCGTTGCCTGACTCCCCACAGGAGCCAGCCCCGCACGCGCCCCTCCTAGCACCTGCCCTGTGGGCAACCCTAAGTGCACTCCAGCCATCCACCCTGTTCTCCCAGGTGTCCGGCTGCTGCTCCAGAGCCTCCACAGGCTCCACAAGCAGGAGGTCATTCCCCAAAGAATTCACAATGAAGGCACTTCTCATTCACCTCCTCGGGACGCAACCCAGCTAATCTCTGAGTGTCGCCCTCCAGGACCTCCGCAGGCCAGCAGGGACATGGCTGTTGCCAATGGCCTTGGAGAAGCGCTTCCATGAGTTGTAGAGGCTGGGGCGGCAGTAACAAGGTCAGGAGGTCAGGAGGCAGGCGGGAGGCCACAGAGAACCGAGGAGGAAGAGGGTGGGTGTCCCAGGGAAGGTGGACGAGGTTGCTCACTCTCTTGGAAGGACCAGCCAGGAGTGCAGGTTCAGGTAGGCAGAGCAATGGGTATAAGAGGAAATGGGGGGGTGGGCTGGGGAGATAGATAGATCACTGGAATAAGTGTTTGCCTGGCAAGCTCAAGGTCCTAAATTCAATCCCTGGCACCACCAAAAAAAAGAGGAAATGGGGACGATGAACTCTAGTCATAAGGGGAGGAGGAATGGTGGACACATGGGTCCTGGGGGGTGGTAAGGGGTAGTGTTGGGGGGCACATGCACAGCTTCATCCAGATCCCAGGGCCCTGTGAGCCCAACTATGTGCACATCAGCCATCCTCAGGCCCTGCCCACGGAGCCACCAGTGAGCCTTGTCTGTACAGCCGACAGCTGGCCACAACTGTGGGGCCCTGCCCCCCAGCCTGTTCATTCTCTAGGGTGTTCTCTCAGTGGTGCTGGTGGCTGCTCTGTTCCAGGCACAGCCAGGTTTGGTGGCCCTGCTCTAAGGAGGGGCACACAGCATCTGGTGCCATGGCTACGTCTGGGGGAGGCACAGCCACCTGAGATGCCACTGTACAGAGCAGCCCCGGGGGCAAGGAAGGTACAAGCAAGCAGGTGGCCTTAGCGGAAGAAGTGGGCATGGCGTAGACAGAGCAGAAAGGGCTCCGCAGGGGACCGACAGGAGCCGGGGGGAAATCACGGGGCCTCCCTTGGATCTGACTGCAGTATCCGGGACACCTCAGTGGAAAAGGCCTACAAGTGCCATCAACACAGAGCTGGCAGCTGAAGCTTTAATGAGGTCAAAGGTCTCAGCCACTAGCCCAAAGAGTTCTCTGCTTTCTCATGGATAAGGTGGGCAGCCACTGGGAACTTTACGAAAGGAAAGGACAGGACCAGATGCAGAAGAATTATTCAAGCAGCAAAGAGGAGGCGGCCTCAGACAGAGACACTGGAGACAGGGAGACCTAGCAGAAGGAATGGAGACATCACCCTAGAGATGTAGACCAGGACTGTGGCCAGGACGGGAAAAAGGTCATAGAGCAGAGTGACATAGGCTAAGTGTCATAGGTGGACCTCACTTTGTGTAAGTAAGGTCTTGACGTATTAATTGGTAAATGATGTTTAAGTAACGTTCGATGTCAAATCCTTTCTTAAATAACCCAATCCAAAAAAGAAATTGCGAAAATTTCATTTATAGCAGCACTAAAAAGGATAAATTTTTTTTTTTTTTTTTTTTTTTTTTTTTTTTTTTTTTTTTTTTTTTTTTTTTTTTTTTTTTTTTTTTTTTTTTTTTTTGTCTTTTTGAGACAGGGTCTCACTATGCAGTTCAGGCTGGCCTTGAGCTCACTTTTGTAGCCCAGGCTGGTCTCGAACTCACACCGGTCCTCCTGCCTCAGCCTCCCGAGTGCTGGGATTACAGGCGTGCGCCACCATGCCCGGCACAAAAGGATAAAATATTTAGGAAGAAACTGAACAAAAGAAATATAACATTCAAAAAAAGAAAGAAAGAAAGAAAGATAACGTTCATATATCAAAGACTGAAACACATTGGTAGAGAATTTAATAATCTAAATAAGGGGCCTGGCGGGATGGCTCAGTGGTCTAAAGCGCTTGCTTAGGGAAGCTTGGGCAACTTCAGGGACCGCGGTTCGATCCCCGGCACCACATGCTGTGCCAGCCCTGCTCTCGGGGCGGGCTGAGCCAGCCATAAAAATGAGTGAATAAACAAACAAAGGTTCTGAAACAAGAAAAAATAAATAAATAAAATAAAAAAATTTTTAAAAATCTAAATAAATGGAAATGCACCCATGTTCATGGTCAGAAGACTTGACACTATTAAGATGACGATTTTATCCAGAGCTGATGACAACGCTAACGAAAACAGATTCGGTGCACTCCCTATCAAAATCCCAGTGGTGTTTTCTACAGAAATGGAAAAACCCAAAAACCTAAAAATTTTATATAAAATTTCAAGGAACCCTGAATAGCCAAAATAATCCTGAAAAAGAACAAAGTTGGAAGACAAAGTACTTCCTGACTTCAAAACCTAAGACGAAGCTACAGTAAGGACAGACATATAAATCAATAGAATGAAATTGAGAAATAAATCAACACAGAGGGTGCCAAGACTGTTCGTCAAGGAACGAGGAATCACTTGGCTGGGCTGGCGGGTCATAAACACCGAGATTATATAATAGATGAGATCTATTTCCAGATGCAGAAAGAAAGAAAGAAACTGAACCCCTACCTCACACCATATACAAAAATTAATAAAATGGACTGGAGACCTAAAATAAGAGCTAAAACTATAAAAACTCTTAGAAGAAAACATAGAAATAAATCTTCATGATGTTGGGTTTGGCAGTGGCTCCCAAGACACGATGCCAGAAGTACAAAAAAACAATAGAAAAAAATAGATGCATTGGGCTTTATCAAATTAAGAGCTTCAAAGGGTGCAACCAAGAAAAAAATGGAAAGCCTACAGGATGAGAAAAAATATTTTGCAAATGCTATATTCAGTGACTTAGGAGACTGGTATGAGAGACTGCTCTCAGAGAACCTTCCCTGGTGAAGTGGAGAGAGAGCACCCCACGGCGCGTGCAGAGCCCAGGCGCCCTGCTGCACCGGGCGGGGGTGGGGGTGTGGGAGAATGGGCTGGCCCCGTGAGGACCTGTCCGCACAGGAAATTAAGGAGAGGAAAATTAGGGGAGTATGGGAGGAAGTGGGGACACTTGTCCCCACGGCAGCCTCGTTCCTCTGGGAACTTGCTCACAAATTCCCCAAATTCCCCCACATTAATTTTAGAATGAGTCCTCGAAACCAGAAGAGGCCAAGGGCCGAGGGACGGCTCGGCGCCAGTGTGGGCAGCGCGCAGCAAGGGGACCATGAGGGGAACGCTCTGCAGCCTGGCCTCTTCTCCCAGCCAGGCCTTGTCCAGGGAAGGGTCACGGGAGGCACAAGCCAGGGCCAAGCCCCGTGCAGGGTGCGGGCCCAGGCAACTGGCCAGGAGGTCCTGGGGCCTGAGGCCTTGGTTCCCACTGACATCAGTTCAAGGTGTCAGGGGGCCTGAATCATCGGGGCCTGGGCCAGCACCCTCCTGGGGGGAGGACATAGCAAAGACATGAGGCTGCCTAAGGCAGGCAGGCAGCCCCAGGCTGGGCTGGACATTGAGGTTGTTTTATAGAATTAGCGAATGTGACTCGCCACAGGGGGAGGCAGAGATGTCATCGTCCTGGATTCCAACAAGCCACAGCACCCCCCCCCCTCCTTTTCTGATTCACAAAATTAATTCCAACAGCTAGAGAGAGGAGTCTGTCTGCAGGGCCAGGGAGGTCATAAACACTGGGAATCTTAACAGCCTCAGCCAGGCTGCTGGGGGCTGGGGGGACGTCCAGAGGGACTGACTTACTTAGGCTCCTCATTAATGGTGTGGAAAGAACAGAGTTTGCCCAGATCCCCAGGGTGGACGCTGACCTACATCAGGCAGGGATTGCCCCAGCTGAGGACACCACAGGGGACTGTCCGGGGCTCGGCCCCCACCCAGCGAGGATCCCTCCTCACACAGCCACAGTGACCCTGGCTGATCTCCCAGCCAGGTGGGCCAAGGTGGGCCGTGGCTGCCTGCCCTCCTAGCATGGCAGAGTATAGGACAGGTGGGTTCAGCCAGGCGTGGTGGCACACGCCTGTAATCCCAGCACTTGGGAGGCTGAGTCAGGAGCATCGGTTGGAGTTCAAGACCAGCCTGGGCTACAAAAGTGAGCTCAAAGCCAGCCTGCACTGCATAGTGGGACCCTGTCTCAAAAAGACACACACACACACACACACACAAAAAGACCGGTGCATGCTTGGCCATCAGAGACCAAGGCCTTTCCAGTGCGTGTGTGTGTGTGTGTGTGTGTGTGTGTGTGTGTGCGACACACATGGTTTCCCGTGTTTCAGGTGCAGCAGGGTTACCTGTACCACCCCTCTCCAGCCAGGTGGGACCAGGCCAACGTCAGAGTTCCCAGCCACTTCAGACAGCAGCGATGGCATGAGCCAGGTATACCAGAGCCGTGAACTGGCCCAGGAAAGCCAGGGGGCTCCTTTGGAGTAAGAATCCTGGCTTCCCCCCAACTTTATCCTGCAATGAACCCACCCTGCGTGGCTCCCCCAAGTCTAGGCATGTTTCGGATACCTGTGCAAGCATGGTTCCATGTCCCTGACACCCACTACCCACAGCGTGGAGCAGGAGCCCGGCCCCATGCAGAGCCCGTCCTGCTAAAGGGAACAGAAGTCAGGGCAGCTGGCACGCTCTGGGCTGTCCCGAGACTCTGGGTCCTGAGAACGTCATTCCAAGCAGCCCTCCGGGCCCCGGCAGAAGGGGTCATGGGCAAAGGAGGCTGTGATGGGAGGCAGCTGGGAAGACGCGAGGAGGTCCGGGTCGGCGGCACGGCCAGGGCCCACGCAGGCCGGCTGGAGGAGCCTCCCCTGGGAAGCCCTCCGGCTCCCAGCTGCAGGCTTGAAGCTGCCAGCGTCGGGACAGACACAGACAGGCCGGGACTGGCAGCAGCTGCAGCTGGGAGCCTGCCGAGTCCCGGGCTGGAATGAAGGAGAGACCTGTCCAGCAATGAGATCAAGGCGATGGCACCACCGGGTCCCCCAGGGAGCTGAGCGCCGCGTCCCAGGACATTCCAAGCTCTGCAAACAAAACATGCGGTGGGAGGCCAGCCAGCCTGGGCCGGTGCCAAGTGGCCCCTACCCCTCCCACGGACAGGGGGGCTGTCCCAGCCCCACAGTGGGACCGGCTGGGAATGGAGCACGTGCTGCTGGGAAAGCCGCCCACACGAGTCGCCAGGGACGTCACACCCAGACACCTGCCACGTTCCCTCGGCAGGGCGCCCGCGCGGCCACTCGCCTGGCCCAGCGCTGCGTGTGGCGCTGCAAGGCGAGGGACGGATTCTACACATCCACCTGCATGCTGCTGGCCAACTCGACAGATGCCATCACAGCCACGGCGAATTTAACAGCCCCTGGAGGCAGCCGAACTTGGCTGCTTCCCTGCTTTATACGAAACTGGGGCTCAGAGGGGATGTGTTGGTGGCCACACAGTTGCTGGGGGTGGCAGCACGATTCTCAGAACCACCACCTCCCCATTCCCGAGTTCTTTTAATGACACTCGGCTGGCAGCAGCAGGCCACCAAAACCCTGGCTTGGCCTTCCCCAAACAAACCCCAACTCCACAGCTGCGCCGCAGAAAGCTGCAGGTTCAATGCTTTCGTTCTACATGTGGGCAAAGGGGACAGACAGACATTGACAGACGGACAGACAGACAGACAGACAGACAGAGAGTCAGGGAGATGGGGTGGGGGAGGAACAGTGGGCAACCACAGCTCAGAGGGCTGGGAGAGGGAAGATATTCACTCAGCTGACCCTCAGCAGAGGATGTAGCAGGTCTGCTTAAGGAAGACTGCAGAGCAGAAGCAGAGGCTACTGCGGTGCGCTCCAGCTGCCAAGGCAACCTTACAGCTGCCTTTCCCCTGCCCCGACTCCTGGTGTCCCCACTGGAGTAGAGGAAGTCACCTCCTACCTGGCCATGCAGACAGGCGTGGGGCCATACTCTGAAAACCGGGTTGCGGCAGCCTGGACCTGCCACTTCTGGGAGACCCCAATTCTAGTGGGGTACCTGAGGAGGGGCCAAGGCAGCAGACGGGGTGCTGCTGGCTGAGTGGTGCCCAAGGTCTGATGTGGCCAGGGATGAGGCTCAGAGTTTCAGGGGGCTGCAGGAGCAGGGAAGGGTAGGAGAGAGGAAGTGAGCCGGGGACGGCTGGTGCCCGTGCCTAGACACAGCCCTAAAGACCGATAACTGAGGTCACCATCAGGCTGCCCAGGGCATGGGCAGCCCTGGCCTGGGGAAGGGGTTGTCTGTGCAGCCCAGAGGAGCACAGAACCCAAGTGCAGCTGTGATCATGAGGTCACTGCAGAAGCCGGAAGGGTCAGGGGAGAGGCTGGCCTTAGTCCCCTCTGTACATCCACCACCCAAGGGCATGAGAAGGCTCTGGTCCCTGGGGCAGGTATCAAGGGGCAAGACGAGCCTGCTGCCCCTGGGCTGACCCCAAGCAAATCTAGCCACTGAGTCCTCTGTGCGGACAGAGAGTCCACGCTCTGGCCAGGGTAGGTCATGCTGACCGAGGGCCTGACAGTCAGCCTCTCCCAAAGAGCAGCCTTGCCTGCCCCCTCCCTGGCTCTTCCCAGCAGCCACAGGAAGGATTTCAGAAACCAGTGAGCATCAGCAAATTGGGGCAAAGTGTGAGCAGAGAGAGAGGGAGACAGAGAGAGAGAGAGAGGCTGAAGGAGGAATCCATCCACCTTGACCCAAGAAGGTTTACTGAGCACTTACTATGCCCCAGGCCCTGAGATGGGGAAGGAAGGCAGGGCCTGAGGCTTCAGGGCAGGTTGAGATCCATGAACCAGGCAAACCCAGGGCCACCCAGGGACCTCACTCAGCAGGAAAGGAGGTCAGGAGAGCCAGGCGGCCAGGAGCTGCTAGGGACAGAAAGAAAGACTAGGGAGGAGAGGTCTGAGAGCACGCTCGAGCCAGGGAGACCAGGGACCCCAGAGCCCACCCTCTACCCAGCCAGGTTACGGTGGAGACATAGAATGAGGGCCAGGGGCCATTTTCACCTTTTAAAAACCACAGACATCCGGCGTGGAGCACCAGAGCCAAACTTCTGGGAGAGGCAGAGGCCCTGTGGGCGCCCCTCCTGACGTCAATCGGGTTCTTTTGTGTCTGCGGCTTTGACAGGACGAGGCCAGATTAGGGGGCTGAGCTGAGTGAGCGTGAGAGGAACTCGGGACCAAGCGCCGTCCGTGCCTGGATCTGCTTGCCGCCCACGTGGGAAGTGGGAGACAGCGACCTGCTGCAGACAGGGCAGCAGCTGGGGAGCCCTTGGGCCCTGCACGGATGCCTGCGCCCTCTCATGGCCCAGAGCCCGAGCCCCAGTATTACAGCCATGCCATACCAAAGCAAGGCTGCTTGTCAGGGTTACAGTTAGCCATGGCGGGGGGGGGGGGGGGGGCTGCCTCACTTCCCACCTGGCAGGTGACAAAGCAGCCCTTGTCCTGCTCTGCGGAGCTGGGGGGTCAGAAGCCAGTTGGTGTCGGCTATAGTCAGGGACACACACATAGGAGAGAGAGGTCAGGGGCCACTTCAACATATGCTTGTGCCCCACACGAAGCCCCGCACGAAGAGCTGTCCCCAATGCCTGCTGTGTTGTGTCATGTCTGACACCATCCTTGAGTCTTTGGACTCCAGATGACACCGATCCCAACAGTAGATTGAGTCCCAGCTGAGCCCTGGGCCCAACACTATTCTAAAGTCTAACTCCACGCCTACACTGAGTTCCAACCTGGAAATACAGGCTGATCCCTGAGTCCATCCAGGGCTCAGCGGTGACCCTAACCCCACCCCCAGGCCAAGCCTGATCCCAAAGCAGAAGGCCTGCCCCCCAGTACATGAACACCCTCCCCTTTGCTGTCAGATGGGGCCCCAGACCCCTGGGACACTAAGGCCACTCAGAGCCTGTTGGAGAATTCAGGACACTGGTACACTGGGTCGCCAGGCCAGCACCAGACCCTGCGGGTTTGGATCACAGCCTGGTCCTCTGTATGGGCAGAGGAAAGGGGCCAGGTAAGGCTGTCCTGGAGGACATGGACCCTCACAGGTCTTGCAAGGAGCGGAGAATGGACCCAAAAGAGGGGATGAGTCCACAAAGTCCCCTGGTCCACAAGGGTGCAGCCCACGTGGGGTGTAGCATGGGAAGCCCAGCCTCTGGCCTACCCCAGTAGCTACAGATGCTGGGTCGGGAGTGATGAGTGAGTCTGGGGACCCCCCAAGCCCAAGGGGCACCTTCTGTGATCACTGTCTGGGGCCCAGGCAGCCTCTGCTTGCCCTGCAGCACCGCAGTGAGACCAAGTGCTTACAGCTTCCAGCCCAGACACAGCGCAGAGCAGGAGAAATAAGCAACAGGAATGTGCTGGCCAGGCCAGCGACGAGCTGGGCCGCCCGGTAGGTGCACGAGCGAGCGAGGAGGGCTTGGGCGCCGAGGCAGGAAAGGAAAACAGAGATGTGCGTGGCAGCCGGCCAGCCGGCGCAGGCCTGGCCATTGTTCCCTGCCCCGGGGTCAGGTGCACTGGGCTGCGGCCCAGTCCACCTCGGCACCACCCCAGACTTCCTCAGACTGGGTCTCTCCTGTCCCAGGCCCTAACCCCAGGGCCTGGCATGGCCTCTGTGTCCCCAACCACCTCCATGGGCCTCTGCCTGCCCCGCCCCGTCCCACCTGCCCTCCTGCCCCAGATCCAGATCCTCCCCTAAGCATTGGCCTGTGTCTCGATCCTAGCAGCTGATCCAGGCTGCGCCAGCCACTCTGAGATCACACGTGGTCGCTGGGTCAGAGCATCCAAGCATCTGGACCCCGTCTGATTCTCCTCACCTGCTGGGTCAGGAACCCCGGGCTGGGCAGGCAATCTGGGGTAGTGGGCGCAGATCTGTTTGGATTTGAACACTGTGACCCTGGATACAACGATAGCAGCTTGGCAGGCATTCCTAGGAGCACTCACCTGACTGACTGAAAGGGCAGCAGTGTGTGTATTTTAGGCTGGTGAGGTTTTCACCCAGACAGGAGGAGGATGTTTCCTCCTTGCCCCCAGGGTACCCAAGCCCTTGGGAGAGCAGAGGGCTGCACCCGGGGACAGAAGAACCTTGAAGGTGGCAGCCCCCTGGGAAGGAGCAGAGGCTTGGGTGCCTGGCCCTGCCAGGACAGCCTCCAGTAGGTGGGGCCGAGGCTCAGCCAGACCCCAGGACCCAGACGATGGCCGGAGAGCTTCAGGGCAACACGGGTGTAACCTACCTAACAGCCCGAGTCCTGCAACGAGGCAGAAGGAAAGTGCCAGGGAAGCCCAGCATCACGCCAAGGGGCTCAGGGTGGATCACAGAGCAGAGGAAGAGACCATAAATCCTGGGAGCCAGGCTGAGCCCCCTGCCTTAGAATTGCCCACGGGTTTGGATACCAATCACTGGGGCTGCTCTGGGCACCTCCAGAAATCCCTCTTTCCAGCAGGGCCAGAACCCAGAGTCTGACATGGAGTTGAGCCTACCCACGGGGCCCAGGGACACCAGCTGTGGGGAGGTGACAGGAAGCTGCAGGGTGAGGGCCCAGCATGTTCTGAGTCTTGTTGACTCAGCCCAGAAGCCTCGTCTTGGAATCGGATCCCTCCTGTAGCCCGGGCGTCTGTTCCAGGACTGCGGAGCCGCTGGATGGCTTCCCAGATGCCTGGGTCTCACCCAACACTGGCCACAGGTGACCTAACTCTGGCTTGGGTTTCCAAAACAAGTTAGAGACACAGACAAGGTCAGTCTAACCTCCTTGTCCCAGCTCGCTTCGAGGCCTAAGAAGAAAGGACAAATCGCGTGGCCGTATCCCCATGCTAGCTCAGCGTGTCACCCCAAAGTCACATGGTCTGCACCACTTGGTATCAGACCCACAAGGTAAAAGTAGACTCATTTTGCCCACAGCCACCACCTCTGCTGAGTGACTTGTTGTTTCAGGTCCACAAACCCCAAAGGGTTAGCAGCCCACAGTCCCAGCGCTGGGGAGGCTGAGGCAGGATGGATATCTCTCTCTCCACCTCTAGAAGAGCCCACCCTGCAGCCACTTTCCCTAGGAAGGTGTCAGAAAGGAGCTTAGGAGGAAGGACAGGCTTCCTCAGCTGGCACAGGCTGGCCCAGCCCTGCATCCATCCAACAGCAAGGGGGGGATGGGAATCTTCCAGCTTGCGCTGGGAGCATCGAGCCCTGCCCTTTGCTGGACTCAAATTCACAGGGCCAACTCAGGTCTACAGCTGACTCAAACTGTGCCCAGCTGGGCCCTCACTCTGTTATGCACCCCCAAGGCCTTGGGGGCTCTGGTCCTCTGTAGGGTGAGGACAGAGAACATCGCTACAGCACCTCCCCTCTTGCTCGCTCCTGGCTGCCTCAGGAAGCAGGACAATACAGGGAAATGTTTGTACCCAAACAGCACTGCACTCCAGGAACTGCCCAGCCCTACCCAGGAAAGTCAGTTCGGGGCTCCACCCTGGGCAGACGGAGGCTGGAGGGGCAGCCCGGCAGGGGGTTACCAAACCCAAGGGGTCTGTGTGGCTGAGGGGCAGGGCCACAAAGGGGGGTCCGGCCCCCAGTCTTGAAACATGCAAACCCCACACTGCATTTAACTGAGAGCCAGTGGGCCCGGGTTAACCTGGCTCAGAGATAATAAAAGTATCATTTGACTTGATTGAAAAGGGTATTGGGGTTGGGCGTGGTGGTGCACGCCTGTAACCCCAGCACTTGGGAGGCTGAAGCAGGAGGATCAGTGGGAGTTCAAGACCAGCCTGGATTACAAAAGTGAGCTTGGGGCCGGGGAGATAGCTCCATGGCACAAGTGCCTGCCTGGCAAGTGCAAGGTGGGGAGTTTGAACCCCAGTCCCACCAAAAAAAAAAACAAAAAAAAAACAGTGAGCTCAAGGCCAGCCTGAACAGCACAGTGAGACCCTGTCTCAAAAAGAAAAGAAAGGAAGAAAGAAAGAAAGAAAAAGAAAGAAAGAGGTATTATTTTCTTTTTCTTTCTGTACTTGGTTAGGCTGGGCGCTGGCCCTTGGGGTCCCCAAGAGAGACACCCCAGCCCAAAAAGAAAGGGGCACACAAGGAATCAGAGGTGATACTCTCTGTCCCTGCCGGCTTCCCCACAGACTGCCAGCTGTGAGTTAGCTGAGCTAAGGGCCCCGGCACAGGTGCAGAAGCAGTGACACCCATTCCTCAGTGTGCTGCAGCCGTGACACCCTCACATGGAAGGGTCAGTGTGCAGCGAGTAAAGCCGGAGGTCCCTGTCCCGGCAGTTGTCTTGGGCAGAATCTGGAGCCTCTGCACAGACTTATATCCCAGCCCGTTCACCTTCTGAGAGCCTCCCTAGGTTGCTAAGATGCCCAGGCCGAACATGGCAACCCTCCTGCTTCAGTCACCCAGAGTGCTGGGGTGACTTGTGTCATTATGCACTTGGCTGTCCCCAGCTTGTGGAAATCTCAGATGCCCTCCAGTGCCTCCCCACCCAGCTGCCCTGCCTGGTCTCTCCGATCTGTCCAACTGAGGTGACGCCCACCAGGTGTGAGCTTGCATTCACAAAGAGCCGAAGATTGGCCCCCTCCTTGCTGGGGTGCACACCACCATGCAACTGAGACACTGGGGTGACCCCTGCACATCCCCATGTGCTGACCTGTGGGACAGGGGAGCTTCCAGGAGAGGAAGATGTTGGTGACCCTGGACTCCCACCTTGGTTCCAAGGGGCTGCACAGTGGCTGCTGGCCTCGGAAGACCCTGGGGCTGCGACAGGCGGAGGCTGTGGGGCAGCTGAGGTCACGGCAGCCAGCCTGTCTGTCACTGGGCCCTCACGCCCACCTCGCCCGCCCTCGTGCCAGACGCTGTGTTTTTGTCTTTTTCTTGGAGGGGGAGGGGCTGCGGCTCTGGGCCATGAGTGATGAGTTAAGTGAGAATGAATTTGAACCACATGGAGGGGAAAGTGTTTTGGTAAAAGCAAACACAGAGGCCCCCCACCCCCCAGACAGGACAAAAATAGTCCCGGGCCAAACAGGCTCTGACCCACAGGCCTGGCCCATTTCACCGCCCCTTGTGCTGAGCGAGGCTGCTGGTGCCTCTTTCCCTAGAGCTGGGATCTGGGTTGCGTAATCTTTCCTTGTTGTTTTGGTCGCCTGTTTGTTGACTGGCCTGATTTGTTTAGGAGAGTTCATTCCCCAATAAACTCACAGGGCTTGGGCCAAGCAAGGAACCCCTCCCTCTCTCTAGATTTCTAACAAGTCCCACTAAGGAGCTGGCATGGTCACAGCTCAGGTGACCAGCCTGGGGACCCTGCTGCTTTGTGAGACCAAAGGTAAGGGGTATGATCTCTCCAGGGGAGAGATGGAAAGTCAGTCCATGTCCCAAGTTCAGCCCATTCTTCCGAGGGGGAAACTGAGGCTTGGGGCAGGTTGTAAGAGACCCCACATACCAGGCCTGCTGATAGCACAATCAGAACTCGAGCCAAGCAACCACTCCAGTTCCCCGACACAGGGCCTGGCTCCAGGGCTTCCAGAAGGGGCTGAGGTTTGAGAGAATGGTCAGCGCCCTCCTCTGAAGCTCGTCCAGCCTCAGGGAATGCAAGCAAAGGAAGGCTGTCCCTGCCACCCCAGCTGGCCCCTCTCTGTCCATGGTTGGGTTGGCTGCAGAGGTCACTACTGGCCATGCATGGGGACATGAACAGAGCAAGCCTACGGCCACCCCAGTGAGACTCAGACGCAGAACTCACAGCCTTGGCTTAGCAGACCTGACCGCCCAGAGCACATCAGGAAACCTGGGGCTGATGGGTGGCTCAGCGATGAGGTGCCTGCCTACCAAGCACAAGGTCCTGAGTTTGATTCCCGAGACCAAAAAATAAATAAATAAGAAACTTCAGCCCAGGCCAGTGCCCTGCCATCCGCCAGTCAAGGCCATGGTGACGGCCCCAGGTGAGACAGATTGTGAGGATCTGGTAGTTAGGGCTAGCTGGAGGACCAGGTCTCCTGTCCCTGGGCCTCTGACAGGAGCCATCCTCCCTGGCTATGACCACAGCACCACAGCCCAGAGTCAAGTTCCTCTCGGCCTCCAGGTCTCTGCCGGAGCTTCTCAGTCAGGACACTCGTGGAGGCTGTGAACTCCGGGGTCTGTAGGAAGAGGCCATGCCACTCCCTCCTCCTCAGCCTCCCCAGCCTGGCCAAGTCAGGCTGGAGCTCCTGAGAAGTATGGTCTGTGTGCTCTCTCGTCCTTGCCGAATCCCCTGCCCCAAGGACCCCCAGAATGCCCTGTGACCTAGCCCCCTTCCCCGCACCACCTTGGGGGAATGCTGTCCCTTCTCCCGTCATCATGGCCACCCCCAAAGGCCAGGTAGAAGATGGCAACAGCCGGGTCACAGGGACCCCACGCTGGGCTCTGGAAAGCCTGAAGCCACCTTAGCTTGTGGAGAGGCAGCAATGGGAGAGGGATGAACACTGTGGGCTTTGCAGGCAGCAAAACACCCTTGCACCTCAGTTTCCTCATCTGTGAAATGGGCTGCTGACGGTTACAGTTCTCATGGGACAGCTGGAATGCGTGGACTCAGTGGAGCCCCCACAGGGGCACCTGGCCTACAGAGAGGCCTCCATCAGTGCTCACCCTGGCTGTTATTTGTGTCTCGGGTCTGCACAGTGTTGACTCACATTTTCCACAGCAGGGAAACAGGGAGGGAGGCACGCACCACTGCGGTTTCTGCTGCGTGCCACTCCAGGGCCCTTGGGCTCGAGGATCCGCTATGCAGGATTCCGATGCTGCGATAAGGCTGGACAGCAGAGGATGCGGATGAGCAGGCCCGAGAGCGCGTGGGCATCGTGGAGCCGTGGAGCGAGGCCACTCTGCGGAGGCCTCAGGCGCCCCCGGCCGCACCACCTCCCCCGCGCAAGCGCCCCCATCCCCCACCCCTCGCCCCAGCTGCCCCGTGCGCCTGGCGTCTGGCCCCAAGCCCATCCTGCTTCAGCCTTCTTTCATCACAAGCCCAAGCTCGAGGAGTCTGCAGCACAGAATCCAGAGTCTTGGATCGTTGGGGTTTCAGAACGGTGCCAGCAGTTGTCTAACAGCTTCGGGTTCCCTGCGGAAGGATCTTTGCCGCATTCCTGACAGCTGTGCCAGCTTGGATCTCCCCCGGACGGGGCGCTCACCACCGCGGAGGTCCGATGACCTCAGACTCCTACATACTTTCACTCTTGGAGGTCGCAGGCACCCAGCGAGCCCAGAGGGGCTCCCAGCCCACCAAGGAGCAGCGAGGCCAGCGCACCCCGGGGCACTTCCTTGGGGGGTCTCTACCCTAGAGCTGGCTTCTCCCAGCCTGAGGTCTCTGGGTGGTATCCAACCCCACCCTAGCAAGCATAGGTGTTGGCCAGGAAGGAAGAGGAGGAGGACACTGCAGGGGGGACAGGAAGTGGGCTCCGGGAAGGGTGCAGGGGGTCCCCAGGCTCTCTCAAGAGGCCAGTGGACTGCTGCTGGGTGGGCTGTGCAGAGTGACAGCTGTCAGCACCTAGGACAGGGGATAGCTCAAGTTAAAAGGAAGCTGCTGCGGAGCTCACCCTGGGAAGGGGGCTGAGCGCACTGTCATCCTGATAGCCTGGAGAAGGCGCTGTGCATGCAGGACCCCTGCCTCAGGCTGCGACCCCAGACGGAGCAGCTGCCAGCAGCCGGCCCAGCTCCAGCCCTCCAGATGTGTGGCCAGCGTCCTGCTGCAGCAGCCTGGAGCCGACAGAGCACCGCCAGGGGCCCAGATGGGCCGTGTTAACCCAGCCATGGCTTTTCAGAGCCCAGATGCTCTGCTTCGCGGCGAGCCTACTTTGGTCTCCAGATGTGGACCTGGGCTGAGGGAGGAACACTCTCCAGATGTGTGCAGTGTAGCAGGATTTCTGCAGGGCCCAGCTGCAGGGCCAGGGCCCAGGGGCTCCCCACTCTACCCAGACCCAGAACACCCACTCATAGCCTGACAGCTCCTCGGCCAACAGGGGTTCAAAGTTCACAAAAATGCAGGTTCAAACCAGGCTTGGTGGCACACACCTGTCATCCCAGCACTCTGGGAGGCTGAGGCAGGAAGATCACAAGTTTAAGGCTCTTGCCCCCCACAGTTCAGTGACTTAGTAAGACCCCATCTCAAAATTAAAAAAAAAAAAAAAAGAGCTGAGGATGTAGCTCAGTGAGAAGGCCTGAGGCATGATGGCACACGCCTGTGGTCCCAGCACTCAAGGCAGAGGCAGAAAGACCTCAGCAAGTTTGAGACCAGCCTGAACTCTATAGACTCTTAATAAAGGGGGTGCATGGCCCTGGGGTCAGTTCCCAGTTCTGCAAAAGAAAAATAAAACAGCTGGGCATGGCAGTGCACACCTATAATCCCAGCACTTGGGAGGCTGAGGCAGGAGGATCAGTGTGAGTTCGAGACCAGCCTAGACTACAAAAGAGAGCTCAAGGCCAACCTGAACTGCACAGTGAGACCCTGTCTCAAAAAGACAGACAGAAAGAAAGAAAGAAAGAAAGAAAGAAAGAGAAAAATAAAACAAATATGACCCAAAAACTCAGGCTCAGGAGCCAGCAGAGCCAGGAAGAATCCTCACCGTAGACGAGGACACAGCCAGACACAGGCAGGGGCTCTGAGGGGAGCACACAGTTGGGGTGCAGAGCTCCACTCTCAGACACTCAGAATCGAGGACCTGACACTCTAGGCCTGGCAGGAGGCAATGGCTCTGCCCTGACTTTGCAGGCGAAGGGAGCAGGGGACAGGAAGCAGCAGCAGGGCCTTGCCCCAGGGGTCCTGGAAGATGCACCTTTACCCTGACCCACGCAGTCACGTGGGGCTTCCCAGAAGATGCCCAGGAGTGCAGGCCGGGCTCAGCCCCACTTGGATCCCAAGAGCTGTCCCAGGTCAGCTGCTCCCTGACCCCTCAGCAGATCCCACTTCTCTCTGGACTCAGCCTGTGGCTACAGTGGAGGCAGAGCTCACAAGTCAGAGCTCAAGCACCCCCCCAACCCTGGGAGCCCCAGGCCCACAGAGACCCCCTGGGAACAGCAGCCACCCAGCCCTGCTGAGAGAATAGATGACTCCAGGGGCCATGGAGTGTTCCATGCTCCTTCTAACCTGTCCTGGTCCTGCAGCCTGGGCTACCTCAGGCGAGCACCCTGGGGAGGGGGTCGAGCCTCTCTGCTCTGGCAGCCCCACCTAGGGCTGGGCCCAAGAGCTGGTCCTGTAGGGGGAGGGGAGGGAGGGAAAGCAGAGCCCCTTGTCCCTGGACTCCCTCCTCTGGAAGGAGGCTCCTCTCCCCTGGGGTGCCAGGGTCTTAGCCCCTACTCCAGGGACCCTCATGCCTTGTGTGACTCCCACCATGGTCCTGCTGGGGGCTCCCACACTCCAATCCGTACCAAGTTGCTCCAACACTCTGCTTTCCCCAAGGTCGGATAGGGTCGGGAGCCGGGGATCAGCGAAGGGTCAGGGACTGAGGAGGGGGCCCCGCGACACCATGGAGGGGCAGCCAGGGCCCTGTGTGTCTTGGCCAGGCAGGACCCCTGGGCCGCCAGGTATGTAACAATTCCAGCCATTTCCTGCCCTATTAATGAGAAAGGAGCTGATATAAATATACGCTCAGCATAAATAAATACAGGCCAGGCCCGGGCTGCATAGCAGACAGATTGCGTGGAGCTGCTGGCCGGCCTGCCAGCCCCCCACCCTCGGCAGGCCCAGCCTGCTCCACATTCACAGGCCCGAGAGGGGTGCGCTGCCCAGCCTCAGCCCCCGGAAGGCAGAAAGTCTAGGAGAGGGATGAGGACGTTGGGGCACCAGCAAGGGCCCCTGCGCCAGCCCCGGCAGACTGGGCAGCATCTCTGAGTGGCCCCAGGTGCTGTGACTGTGTCCTGCTCGCAGCCAGGGAAACTGAGGCTTCCTGGGTGAAGCACTGCAGCCTGTCCAGGCCACATAGCTGAGAGGTTATAGGTGCAGGATAAAGGCCCAATACTTCCCACCGTGGCTCTGCCCGCTGTCCTGACCCGCAACTGAGGGCGGGTCCTGCCTTCCCTCGCTTGCTCATCCTGGCTCCAGGATCACTCCTGAGCTGGGAACACCTGTCATTCCAGCACCCTGGGAGGCTGAGGCAGGAGGATCTCAAATTGGAGCCCAGCCCAGGCTGCTGGGATATGGTTCAGTGGGATGGACCCCAGTTCAATCCTGTATACTGCAAAAATAAAAGGGGGTAGGTGCTAGTGGAGGTCCAAGGCAAGCCTTAGCTCAGCTGGTACAAGGACCTTGTGATAGGGCCACACGCAGCTGGCTGGGCACTGAGCTCCCCCTTGATGACTCTCACCAGGGGTCACCCAACCACCCCACACTACAGGGAAACTAAGGCCCCCACCAGGACCATGTAGGGAATCAGGGTAGGACGAGCCCTCCTCCTGGCGCCATGGCTCAGGCACCCCTTGCTTGGAGGTTCCCGCTCTCCTGGCGAGGACTTGGGGTGTCTGCCTATGTCCTGGAAGCCAACCTGGGCCCTGCCCAGGATACAGCCCAGCAAGCACACCCCAGACCACAGTACCACGGTGCATGGTAATCACCCCCCCACACACACACAGTACCCCCTCTTTCCCGTTGCCCAGTTGCTCTGGGCCCCATCTCTGGACCTGGAGGGAAGGAGTGGGGGTGATGCTACTTGTCACAAACCCAGGAAAATCGCTGGTCGGCGCTGGGGCTGAGGACCCACCGCGGCTCCCCAGTGGATACTGCCCTGGCTTACAGGGAAGGAGGGTGTGGAGGTATGCCCTCTGGTGTCCACTCTCCAGGGAAGGGGTGGCACTTCACTATGGGAGTGGGTAGATGCTCTGTGGATAGCTGACATAGATGGACAGATGGATGCAGGGATGGACAGATGGATGAATGTATGGCTCTGTGGATAGTCAGGATAGAGGATGGAGGGAGGGGGGAGGGAGGGAGGGAAAGAGGGAAGAAGGGAAGGAGGGAGGGAGGGAAACGGGAATGGGTGGATGGATGGAGGGAGGGACGAAGAGGATGGATGGATGGGTGAGTAGGTGGTTGGTTCTGTGGATAGTGTGGGGATGGACGGAAGGGTGGGTAGGTGGATGGAGGGAGGGAGGGGGGGAGGGAGGGAGGGAGGGAAGGATGGAAGGATGGATGGATGGATGGATGGGT
>PVJA010013937.1:0-48463 GCA_004027025.1 Myocastor coypus | reverse complement strand
GGGAGGGAGGGAGGGAGAGAGGGAGGGTGATGAGAACACCAGAGCCCGGGGCTCCAGGGACATGCCCCTGAGGTCCCTGGTAGGTGGGTGTCCCACACCCCAGACACCTGCTCAATGCCCCTGTGCCACTGCCCAGGCCAGAACCCATCTGGGCTGCCTCTGTGCCCCTCACCAGCCTGATGCCCACCTTTCCCCACTGCCCATGCTCCAACCTCCACATCCTGCCGGTCCTCTGTCCAGTGGTGCAACTTCTGGGACGCTTAGGAATCCTAATGTAGAGAGGAAGCAACCACGTTAATTTAGAGACGCGCTTTGTGCCATGTGGAACGGCAGTCATGAGAGAACGCCATGACAGGTACCTCCCAGCCACTGGTGACAGCCGTGGGCAGGCTGGAGCGGGTCTGGGGGAGGCTCTGGGAGGAGGCTGAAAGCTGGGCCCTGCTCACCTTGCCAGACATCCAGCCACGCCTGCCTCAGCCGGGCCCTTCCTGCAGCAGACCCTCCTGCCCCAGCTCCAGCCAGAGCCCACCTCTGAGGCAGGCTGGAGAAGGCCAAGCCCGGGTTCACCACTCCCCTGCACCCCGCAGAGCGTGCTGCAGGTACAAGAATGCACGTGCACACATACATGTGCGTGTGCACGTACACAAGTATGTGGCCCACCACAAGGGTGGCACAGAGCACTCAGAAGCCTGGTTTTCAGCACTGCTCCCCACACAGTGGCCTAGGCCTGAAACGTCCTCTCCTGACCCTGGGTTGGGCTGGGTGGTCCTTGCCCATCTTGGGAACCCCGCCCTAACATTGGGGGGCTCATCACCTGGCACAGTCCCTGGATGTCTGGCAAGGCAAGCAGGGCCCAGCTTCCAGCCTCCTCCCAGAGCCTCCCCCAGACCCGCTCCAGCCTGCCCACGGCTGTCACCAGTGGCTGGGAGGTACCTGTCATGGCGTTCTCTCATGACTGCCATTCCACATGGCACAAAGTGCGTTTCTAAATTAACGTGGTTGCTTCCTCTCTACATCAGGATTCCTAAGCGTCCCAGAAGTCGCACCACTGGACAGAGGACCGGCAGGATGTGGAGGTTGGAGCTAGTGACAGGGACACAAGGAATTTCTTTGCTGGCCTGTGTGTGAATTTTCCATAATAAAAATGAAATAAAAGCTAGGTTTGGTGTGGTGTGGTTTGGTTTGGTTTGGTTTGGTTTGGTTTGGTTTGGTTTGGCTTGGTTTGCTTTGGTTTGCTTTGGTTTGCTTTGGTTTGCTTTGGTTTGCTTTGGTTTGCTTTGGTTTGCTTTGGTTTGCTTTGGTTTGCTTTGGTTTGCTTTGGTTTGGTTTCCTAAGGAATCTGGCGGTTCTCCCTGAGTGCCCTGCTGACGTTTCCAACTCAGAATATTGAGGGTGCAGGGCTGAGGGGGAATCACCATGGGGACAGAGGAGGGAAGGCCTGGCCTCTGGCATTTCCCATGGGACCCTTGCGCCCCACTGCCCCCCGCCCACGTGCCTCTCCACCCAGGCTGTGTACTGCCGCATCCAGGAACGGGGGAGACAGCAAAGGAGGCAGTGGCCGGTGACGACACAGACACCAGCAGGAAAACCAGCAGCCAGAAGGCAGGCACAAGACAAGGCACTGAGCACCCTGGGGACAGTCCTGCCTGAGACGGCCAGCTCTCCACGGGGCCCGACAGCCCGGCCCAGGGCACCAGTACAGAATATGGCAGCCACCCACAGCCCAGGTCACTGGCTTCTGGACATTTCTGACTTTGGAATGAGCAGTAGCCAAGGTGGTTGGCGGTGAAGATGTGCCCAGGCCGCTGGGCCCTACTGGGGACACGACCCTGCCTGGTGCCCAGCTCGTGGTCAGTGCTGGGGAAGTATGGGTGATAGGTGCAGGTGCTGCTGGGTGTCACGTTAAACCTCAGAGCTGTTTCAAAATCTTCAGGCCATGGGGCCCGGCGGGATGGCTCAGTGGTCTAAAGCGCCTGCTTTGGAAAGCTTGGGTAGCCTCAGGGACTGTGGTTCAATCCCCGGCACCACATGCTGTGCCAGCCCTGCCTTTGGGGTGGGCTGAGCCGGCCATAAAAATGAGTGAATAAACAAACAAACAAAGGTTCTGAAACAAGAAAAAAATAAAAAAAAAATTAAAAAAAAAAATCTTCAGGCCATGCCAGCGATTCACACAGCAGAAGAGGTAGTGCGCGAGAAAGCAGGTGTGGTGGCAAAGGAGCCGCAGAAGCAGGTTTTTTCAGGCCCCTCTGTGGGGCCACCAGGAGGCCCTCTGAGGCAAGAAGTCTGCCACAGAAGCATATTTTTCTCATAAGAATGCACCAATCATTTCTGAGGACGAAATCACCAGGCGAGGCTCCCAGCAGAGTCCTGCGTGGATGGACACGCCCCCCCACCCCATATCTTGGAGGCAGCCCCCCCTCCCTGCCTACACCTGCCACGGCCTGGCCTCTCTTGCATGCCCTCCCCTCACCAGCAGCTCACTCAAGGGCACACTTGTGACCACTGTGCTCCCAAGGGGCGATGACACTACAGCAGAGCAGCCCGCCCAGGAGTGTGGGCTGGTGGAGGACGGGCATCTCAGAGTGACACTTCTCACACAAGAGCTGGGTCCCAAGCACAGGCCAAGAGCTCCAGGCCCTGCTCTAAACGGTATGAGTGGACTGGGCGCAGCCTCCAGAGACCATGCCGGGCATGCGTGTGCAGCCACCACAGGGCCTGCTCCTGCAGTGGGCACTGGAGGGTCACACAGGGAGCCAGGAGGCAAAGCAGGCCTGCAGGACTGGGGCACTGAGCTGGGCCGAGCCCTGTGGTGTGGACCAGAGGGCCCTGCTGCAAGCTGGCACGCTGCTTACCCAAGCTGCTTACCCACGCCTCACGTGGGCACAAGGCGCACCAGGCCCCCAGCCAGCCACCGTGCGACAGCCACGCCCTAGCTCCAGAAAGACCAGAGATTGTAGGAAGCAAGGGGCAGAGCAGCAAGCATGTATCACAGGTGACTTGTGGCAGGACAACAAATCGACGATCCGGGGTGCTGTGGAAAGGCTTGAGCCCCTGTTCATAGCACAAAGGGCTGCTGCTGAGAGTGAGCTAGGGGTGTAGGATGCAGCCCACCTCAGCCCGGGGAAACTGAGGGTGTCCCCTTCCGCCCACCCCAAGGTCTGGGTCCCATACCAGCCTGAGCTTGAGCTCCTCAACCCACAGTGCAGACCCCAAGTATAGCCAAGGCCCTGGAGCAGTGTGGAGGGAGGGCCTCAGCTGGGCCTCGGCCATGGCCCTGCAGCTGCCACACGGATGAGAGCAGCCGTGCCCACGACGCAAGTGTGGCACGCCGGTGAGCATGTGTGTGTGCAAGTGCACAAGTAGATGTGTCTGTGCAAGTGTGTGTGAGCGTGTGTACAAGTGTGAACATGAGCACAAGCGTAGACAGGCATGGCGGTGGGGCATGTGTGGAGTTACGGAGTGTGAGGCGTGCTGGGTTGTGTTAATGCCACCGCGCACACGTGTTTGCCCATGCGTGTAGTGAGGATGGCTGTGGCAGGGCATGAGAGGACTGTCCTGTGGGCGTATGCACACGAGGGTGCACGGCGCCTGTGTTCACGTACCTGAGTGTGACCTCAGCAGGAGAAGCCATGCACTGCATGGAAATGCATACAGCATGGCCTCTGCCCTCACTTCCCGCAGCCCCGGGGAGGAGACAGCGCTCCAGCACAGGAGGGCCTGCTCCAGCTGTGACCCTGACTCCAGGGGTGCTTTCCATCACGGGATCTAGCACCCCACTTCTGTGATCCCGGATCGCCAATCAGACACACCAAACAGCTGATCGTAAGAGCCAGGCTCTGCGTCACTCAGGCCACACAGTGTGGGCAGGACAGGAGCCCTGCCAGATGGAAACCATGCATAGAAACCAGAGGACGCATGAGTGACAGGTCGCCCCGCTGACGGTGACGCGGGAGCTCCACCCCCCACAACCCACCAACTCCCAGAGCGTTGGCATCTCAGCCACCACCTCCTCACCAGTGGGAACCTGGTCACCCCACGGAGCCCAGCCCTGGCAGGAAAGGGACAGCACCCAAGGCCCTGTGACTACCAGAGAGCACAGTGACACCTCCGGGGTCAGCTCTTTGGTCACAGTGATGTCTGCCTAGGGCTAAGAACAGAAATGGAAGCGCCTTTCTTTTACAAGCAGAAGCAACGGAACTGGGAACACGTACTGTACACGAGACACGGACCTCTATAACTGCTAAAGGTTTTTTTTAAGGGCAATGTCCAGAGAACACAAACAGCACGGCCTTGCTTGGGGCACTCTGCGTCCCTGCAGTGAGCGGCACCCCCACGGCCCAGCGTGGCCCTGTGGCATCTCCTCTCCTCTCCTCCCCAAGTGGCCTCCAGCCCCCAGCATGCTGCTTCAGCCCGCCACGCTCTGCCACCTCCCTGGTCGGCTGTCCTTTATAGGGCAGACCACAGCCCCACGCGAGCAGGAACGGCTCAGCACCACAGACGTGCACTGCTTTACTCCGTTTGCTTCTAAGAGTAGCCGGAAGCAGGGGGTGGGGCAGGGAAGGAGCCCAGGGAGGCCAAGACGGCAGACATCCTTTACAGGCAGTTCCTGCCTGCTGTCCCGGCCATGGGGCTAGACCACATGCTTCTGAGACCCCCGTGACGTGGACGCGGGGCACTGTACCGAGCACTCCCTTGGGCAGGCGTAGGTACCAGCAGCTGCCAACTCCAGTGGCGCTCAACCTGACCTGGCTTCCATGGTAGAGGTACCAGGACCCCCAAAGCATACCTGTGCCCCCAGAATTTCGTGGGCTGCAAAAAGAGTGGGAGAGCTGCTGGAGATACGAACCCTTTCTTAAAGATGGTTAGCAGCCCACAAACAGATGCGCACCCGACACAGAGCGGACCGGAAGCTGGGCCCAGTCCAGAGCACAGGCTCTCCACAGACCTGCTCAGGGGCAAGTTCACCTGACCTTGCAGCAGAAGGTCCTCTGTACTCCTTAGGGCTCAACACTAGGGGCAGAGAGACCCTGCAATAATGTCCCAATGTGTCCCCCTGCAGGAAGTCCTCCTCCATTCCATCTGTCCCTTTGGGGCATCCACCTACACACATGCACGGTTACTTCCAGCCTAGGATTCCCGCTAGGGAGGCAAGCGTGTTAGCAGAGGAGACGAGTGTGATGTACGGAAGGCCAGGAGATGTCAATGCTGCGTGCTGCTCAGGCCGGTTCTTCTCTCAGCACTCATTAAGGACAGGTTTCCCAGGCACCTGGAATTGTGCAGCTGGAAGACCCCTGGCGGAGCACACCACCCTTCCCAGGGCTATGGCTTGCTCTGCCCCATCCCATCTATTTATCAATATCACCACCAGCAGCATCGACCTGAACCCAAACATTCCGAAGAAGACAGGGGGTGCAGAAGTGACAGGTTTCCAGGCCACCCGCCTTCCCCACATCCCTATAGGGCAGGGTGCCCTTTTCACTCCACACAGGTGGGGAGACTGAGCTCAGTGTGGAAGGCCCTGCAACAGCCGAGAGCTAGAGGCAAGGAAACATGGGCGCCCCACTCTAGGCATCCTTGTTCCTGGGCTGGGCTTCCTGCCTCCCGGAGTAATAAGGGCTTTGCTCAGTCCAGAGGGAGGGACAGAGGTACCTTGGCAAATTCCTACCCGTCTTCTTTAATCTTATCCTGAAAGGAAGGCCTAGGGGCTGTAGAGGAAAATTCTCTATTTATAAAGAAGACAACAATACAGGCTTTGATGAGCCCCTACCAACTCCCTGGTGTGCACAGGGGGACCTCATGGCCCAGATCCCGGACCCTCCTACTCTGGAGCTGCTCTGGCATCTGTCCCTCAGAGCACAGTGGGGAGTTCATCATGCCCACAAGGGTCTGGCTGCCAGCATGAAAGCCAGCCGAAATGCATGCAGGTGGGTGCTGGGGGAATGGGGTGCCCAGGAGGATGCTGGGCACTGCCTTGCTGCCCACCGGAAGTGTAGACAGGCCCGTGGGTTCGCCTGACCCTGCCAGTGCTTGTCTGGGCTCCCCCAGCTGTTCTCTGAGCCTCTTCTCTGTCTCTGGTCCCCACCCCTGCCCTTCCCCCTCTCCTCAGTCTCCCTGCCCATCCGTGCCAGCTCTGCTCCACGCCTCCTCTCCTTCTTCCCGCCGGTGCCCCACCTGCCGTGGGCCTGAGCACCTACCAGTCTCTCTCCAGCCCTGAAATGCACGGCCAGCACAAGCCTGACCCCCTAACGGGCTGGGTTGGGCGTTGGCCCTGGTCAGCCCCCACGCTGGCTACACTCTCGGTGCTACCTCTACCCCTCCCCAGTGCCATCTCCAGCCCTGGATCTCCCTGTCCAGCTCCCACACTGGCTGCCTGTCTCCTGTCCTCAGATGAGGGCTCCGCCACACTGGCTCACCCCACCTCCAGCAGAACTGCAGCTAGAGCCAGGAACCAACCCCTCCTGAGGGCTGGTGTGGGACAGACACTCGGGAAGCTCCCAAATCCCTGGGGACACAGCCGCTGCCCACCCTCCATCCAGGTTGGGGGGTGGGTCTGGCAGGAGTCCAGGAGGAAACACAGGAGGCAGAACTGCGCCTTTGCCCTTGCCATCTCCCCTGTCAAGCACGAAAGACAGTGACAAAGTTCTGCGCTGTGGAGCCAGCGTCAGGGCGACCTCGGAGCAGGGGCGGCAGATCCCACACCGCGTGTGACCTTGGCAAACCCTGCTCCTTCTGGGGCAGAAGGGATCCCCACGGGACAGACAGGGAGACTGGAGGAACGCAAAGTCCTTTACGGTCGCCTCCCATCCTCCCCCGCGGCCCCAAGACAGAGCGATAAGCCCCAAAGAGTGGGGGCGGCATGCCAGCTAGGACCCCAGCCGGTGCCAGAGCCTCCACCGCGGCCGCCCCTTCCTCTACGGGGCTGGGTTCGCCAGGACGCCGTGGATCCGAGTCTGGGCTAGCTCTGCCACTCCCAGGCCACCTGACCTTGGGCTGGTGCCCCCACCGTGTGCGACTCCCCTCTCCCCTCCGCATCCCATGGACTCTTTGTGACTGGACTGTATCCTCTGGCAGAGAGCGTCCCTGGCTCGCTGAGTGACCTTGAACAACCCTCCCCTGTCCAGGACCTCAGTTTCCCCACCCTCCTGGTTAGACGAAGCACACCCAACTACAGGCATTGCCCGTCCCGCCGGGCAGTGCGTCTGGGACCCCGCTTACCGTTCTCCAGAGACGCGGGCGCTTGGCAGGGACCAGGGTGGCTGTGACCAGCAGGTGCGAGGTGGCCACCACGAGCCCGAAGCTGACGGCCAGCAGGCTGCGCACGGGCAGCAGGGCGTAGGACACGAAGGTGACCAGCAGCAGCTGCCAGACGCCCTGCTCCGCGGCCGCCGAGCCCTCGGCCGCCCCGGCCAGGCCCCGCGCGGGTCCGCCGAGCGCAAGCGGGCAGCAGAGCAACGCGAAGGTGAGGCTGAGCAGCAGCGCCAGCCGAGCCACCTGCCTGAGGCGCGGCGCCCGGAGCGAGCGCACGTTGGTGACCGCGAGCAACGCCAGGAAGAGCGCGCAGTGCACCGGGTGCGACCCACGGGCCAGGCCGGGCGCGGGCCCCGGCGCGCCCAACAGCTCGCCCAGAGCCAGCGCTCCCGCCAGCGCGCTCAGCACGGCCAGCGCCTTCAGGGTGGCCGCCTGCTCCAGCCGCAGCGTGTAGCCGCGGAACAGCGCCTCCAGCTCAGGGCACGCGAACTCCTCGCCGCACGCCCGGAGCCCGCGCCGGCCGCCCGGCCCGGCCGCCCGCTCGGCACCCCCGGGCTCGCCGCCCCCTCCGCCGCGCGGCGCCCCCGACATCCCAGCGCCATGCAGCGGCCGCGGCCACGGGCGCGCCCCTCGCCGGCCCGGGGAGCCCGGGGTGCCCGGGGCGCCGGGCGCGGGCGGGCGGCGAGGCGCCGGGGCGCGGGCGGGAGGAGCTGGGGCGCCGCCGGCTGCCCAGCGCGCGCGCCCCGAGCGCGTCCCCTCCCGCCCGGCGCGCCTGCGCACTGCGCCCGCCCGCGCCCCGGCCGCGGTCTTAGGCGGCCACCGCGCTGCGACAGCCGGCACCTGGAGCCGGGGTCCTGGACCAGCGCAGCTTTTCGCCCAGCGTCCGGGCTCGCCCGAGGGACCCCGCTGAGCCTCTCTGTTCCCCCACACCTGTGCACCGCGGAACCCACCCTCTTGAGTATTGGAAACGTTAAAAATTTCCCTGAGGAAGAAAAGGGGTCCTGAGAAATGTGCCTCCCCTCCCCAAATAAAACCAGGTCACAAGAGAGGAGTTTGAACTCTTCTGGGGACCCAAAGAGGCGAGGTAGCCAGGAACCTCCACGAGCCACAGGGCGGAGAGGAGGCTTCTAGGTGGCAGCTCCTCCCAGAAGGGCTAATGAAGAGCAGAACTGAGCTGAGATGGGGTCCAGTCGCCACTGTGTCCAGGGCAGGAGGGCCAGGCTGCAGGTGCGCGGTGGAGCCAGAGGAGAACAGCCCCAGACCGCGCTGCTGCGTGGCTGGAACCAGAGCCAGGCATTCGGTGAGGGTGACTAAAGACCTTCCAGGTGGCAGGACAGGTGGGGGATACAGGTACTCAGTTGCTGTGTGCTGTGGGAACCTGGTGCTGAGTGGCCCCTGGGTCGTGGCCCCTGGGTCACGGCCTCTGTTCCTGAAGTATTAGGTCACTGGTCCCCTCTGGAGGGCCAAAGCAGAGTAAGAACTACACAGAGCCCTCACCTGCTAGAGACATGGCTCTTGACCCAGGGACCCCATCCTGTAGGAGACCCTACTCCTGGACACTGGGGCTTCATTGACCTGGTATGGAAACTGATCTATTTTAGGAGGCCCAAGGAGTCCAGTGGTTCTAGAGTCACTGTCCCTGTATTGTCATCTGGGCTCAGTTAGAATGTGAGGAGTTGCCATTTTCTCTGGAATTAGGGCGAACCACATGAAGTCGCTATTTTTTAAACACTAACATGGTCATTACCAACTGATGGAGGAGGAAGATGCCCAAGGTCTTTACCTAACGTGGGACCACACACAACCCATGGGCAATAGCTCATGCCCCAGTTGCCCAGTTGGCTCCTCCTGGAATCCCTTTTCTTCTGGCTGGGCTTTCTCCTTGATCCCTTGGTCCTCACCCTTCCTTGAAGGTACAAATGTCTTCAAGTTCCAAGTATAAACTCTGGTTAAATAGTGTAGTATGTCTGTTTATCTCCTAGGGACTTCATAAAAGCAAAGCTGAACTAATACTCCAAGATGATCAAATCCCATGAAGAAGAAGGACATATGATACAGTTACCTGGAGACAAAACCTACAAGTAAGCATCACCTGCTGGCCTTTGATTTGGCTCTCAATGCTTACGCGCGCGCACACACACACACACACAGCTTTGGGTGGGGCTGGCATTGGTGGCTCGAAGGACTTCCACACAGGAGCAGATGCGGAGGGGGATGCTCGGGTTCCAAAGCTTTGCTCATCACACCTGCCGTCCTCATCAGGTGTGCCAGATGCGTGGTACTGAGCAGCTTTGTGGCCCTCGTTTGATGAGGACACTGGCCCTGAGTCCCAGGGTCCAGCAGGAGCTCAGGGCTCATTGTTCTAATGCCTGTTGTTAAACCCTTGAAGGAACAAGAGTCCATCATTGTTCCAGTAGGTGTGTCCTTGTACCCCGACATGGTAATACTCTGTCCCCATTTGCCAGGTGGGAAGGAGAGCATAAACTTTACAGCCAGCATCAGAGGACATCCTCAGCAGTGGGACCCCCCTCCAGTATGCCTGGTGTCCCTGTAGAAAGAAGTCATGACACAGACCAAATGCACAGATACCAGAAGGAGCTCAGAGGTGGGTCAATGGTGGCTATCGGGACCAGGTTGGCCAGTATGGGGGTTTGGGCCTATTCCTGCTGCCCAGATACCCCCTTACCTTCCTGCTTCCTGTGTCATGGTTTGTGGTTTTACAAGGGGAACAATACAATACAGGACATGTCTGAGATACTTTATAATAGTCATCCACATATAAAAAGGGATGCAGGAAATCCTCAGCAACAGTGAGGTTCCGAGCTCCCAGGAGGATGCAGACAGCTAAGTTCCCGTCAGGAAAGCCAGCACAACCAGCTTCTGGAGGAGACTGAGCCGTGCACCATCTTCCCCTCTGGAGCCAAGAAGCAATACTCAAAGTGAGGACCCACGCTCACACAAAAAGTGAATCATAACCATTCTCAGTGGTAATGAGGTCCCAAGCTCCTCATCTGATGAGGACAGCCAAGTTCACCAGGAGAGCCAGCATGGCAAGGTCCTCCAGCAGAACAGCCAGGGAGAACCAGCAGCTACCACAGCAGCTCCCACAGCTTCTCCCAAAAGCTTCCCTAACAACCTCTCAGCAGCTTCTCCAGTTCCGCCTCTTATGCTACCGACGACAACCCTCAGGTGGGCTTCCCACACCCGGAGTCATGCAGATTCAGTTACTGTCTTGCAGCCACAGAAAGCAGACTGAGAGAGTGCATACTATACAGCCTCCCTTGCAACTCTCCCCCTTTTAAAGGCAGCCTCCACAGCCAGCCAAACAGCTCAGTGGATTAAAGCACCTGCAAGCAGGTGCATGGTCCTGGGGTTCGAACTCTGGGCCCACCATGCCAACCCTGATCCCAGGGTGCACTGAGACAGCAATTGAGACTGGGTGTGGCGGTGCACACCTGTAATCCCACCTCTTGGGAGGCTGTAAACAGGCGGATCTCTGAGGCCAATCTAGTAGTTAGACTCTGAACACCCTGTAGAACCCTCCCTGGAATATAAAAATAAATAAAGGCAGCCTCCAAACTTTGGCCTCCTCTGACTTGAGTGTCTCCCAGCCCTTGGGGCATCTCCCTATGTTGTTTGTTTAGATAATGTGGGTCTTTAATTTACTTGAAGACAGCAACCGGAAACATCTCATGTATCTCCTCTGGGCTCCTCTTTCCAAAAAAGGACATAAAACACATACTTCCTTTGTCCACAACTGTGAGAAGGTATTGGCTTGTGTGGCTGATGGTGGCTGAATGGAGTTGCTACTGCCACCTGTGGCCTGGCCATGGCCACATGATCTGATAAGAGGTGCTAGTCACTGTGACTCACTCCTGGAACTGGATACAGCCCAGACCACTGGACAGCATGGCACAGGCTCCACTGCAGAAGGCTGGGACTACAGCTGCTCTTAGGGGACAGACAGCAAATGGACAGAAAGCCACAGACCCACAGGAAGCAGCAGCTGGAGTCACCACTGCGCTACTTGCAGCATCACTGGTGACACGGGAAGAAGACGGAGTAGGAGATGATGGGTTAGGCTTCCAGGCAACCTGTGCATGATGGACAACTCTGGGAATCAAATAAGCATCCAACTGCATGTTGGGCAGTCCTCGGAGGTCTAGTTATTGTCCTTGTTACTTAAGATGGGACCCACCCGAAGAGGACTCTGGGCAGCAAAGGAGAGGGAGACACTAGCCTAGTGTGATCAGAAGTCAGACTGCTTCCTAGGCTGCACAATGTGGCACGTGCTTAAAATCCCAGCACTCAGAAGGCTGAGAGAGCAGGATCATTGTGAGTCCAAGGCCAGCCTTGGCTACAATGTGAGTTCAAGGCCACCACGAACTCCATAGTGAAACCTTGTCTCTAGGTGGGAGAGGGGGCTCCTGCAGGGTTGTGTGCGGCTTCTGTGCTCTTGGTGCCTCTTGCTTCTGCTCCTGTCCCCTTGACTCACATCCTCATGATTCCTGTGTCCCCCAAGCACCCCAGAGAAAAACCATAGCAAGCTTGTCCAGGGGCCCAGGCATGGGGACAGCTCATCACTGGCTGCTAGGAGAGACATTTTCCTTTTTTCAATACTGGGGATTGCAAGTCCCCGTGGAGCCTCATCCTCAGCCTTTTTCATTTTTTGTTTGAGACAGGGTCTTGCTGAGGCCTTAAGTTGCCCAGGCTGAGCTTGAACTCATAATCCTCCTGCCTCAGTCTCCCAAAGTGCTGAGATTGCAGGCAGAGAGTGATACTTTGACCTGATAGGAAAGACATAGATGTCAAAGGCACTTGGGATGCAGCATCTTGAAGTATTAGGAGCTGGTCTATTGCTTGGTGCAAGCTGTGATCATGGGGAGCTGGAACTTGAGAAAAGAAGCCCGTCTGGCCTGACTTTTCCTCTGTGTAGCAAACATAAGGGTTCTTTGGGGCATGACGGCCCACATGCCAAAGCCCCAACAGCCCAAGCCATCAGAGACTGGTCCAGGACCTGTAATAACCCTCAATATACCGACTCTGAAGTAGCTCTTCCGGCCATAAGCTGCAGTCCCCAACCTCCATAGGTCTCTCAGTAACAACCCTAGAATTTCCTACCCTAGCCTAGACATCCTGCCATTTCTGCACACATTCACTGTTCTCTGGTGAGTCGGCCTTGGTATAAACAGGGTGCCCAAGTCCAGAGCCCCATGAAGATTGATCTCCCTCCCTTTCAGTTTCTAAAGACATCACCTACCCAAGATTCCTGTAGCCCCAGTGTAACACTTACCTGGGATGTCCCCACCCTTTCCTCTTGCAAAACCAGCTGGTATCCTAGTTCCTTGCACCTCAGCAAAAGCTTTAACCTCAGATCTATCTACACACAGAGCTACAACCTGTCTGTCACCTTCAGATGGCGATGACTGGCCCGGCCCAACTCCACACTCAGGTTTCCTCAGGAGACTGGCCTTCCTGGATGACCCACAAGAGCCAAAGCAGGCACGTTTGCTTCCTGTTCTTTTTTCCAACTTCTTTCTACTAAACTCAAATTAGGTCCATTAAGGTGTACCAGCGAGCCCCAGCCTCTGCTCTAGTCTGGTGACGAGCATGGTGTGAGTACATGCTCTTGCTGGCTGAGCTTCCTGGGGCTGCAAGGCACACCCCAGGGTACTCGATATCACTCTCACAAGGGTCTGGGCTGGTGCCCAGCACCTGAAGTCTGCTCCTGTCCATGCTCTGGCTATACAGGGTCTCCACTCCTCCAAGAGTGGGCTCTGTGGACGGTGGGCACTCATCCCAGATTATCCTGGAAACAAGCAAGTTCTTCATAACAGTCACCCAATCTTTGCTACATGTTGTAGACAATGGTGCTGGAAGAAGCCAGAGCTGTGGAGGTGGGAAACGTAAATGCGTTTCCCAGCCCTCTCCCTGCAGAGTGTGACAACCACCTTTCCTTCCAACACCTTCTGCCTGATCCCGAATGGGATCCAAACTGTACTCAGGACAGATAGGTTAGGGGGAGATTTGGAGTCTGTGGGGTGTGTGTGTGTGTGTGTGTGTGTGTGTGTGTGTGTGTCAGAGTCAGAGCTCTCCCGAGAGACAGAATGAATAGGAAGAGGGTCACAGAGGAAAGGAATTGGCTTACGTAGTTCTTAAAGGTGGTCAGGCACACTGGAGACCTGGGGAGCAACGCCTTCCCACTAAAATCCAGAGTTCCTTCCTGACTGAGGGAAGTCAGTCTTTTTGTTTTGGTCAGGCCCTCCCCTGGCTGGCCGAGGCCCGTCCACAGTACAGAGGACAGTCTGCTTCACTCAGAGTCCATGGGTTTAAATCTAAGTCCCACTGAAAATCCCCTCACGGAAACCTCCAGAGTGATGTCTGACCACCTGCCTGGAATTGACGTGTGGAATTAACCCTCCTCCCCAGGGCATCTGATTGAAGTCACCAGAAAAGGAAAGCCACAGAGAGCCTCTGTTCCTGAGCCGTGGCAGGTCCTGTGATCCACACACGGCCAAACTCAAATTACGGCTACCTTCACAATCCAGGGTCTGGGCCCCGGAGCCAGGCTGAGGAGGCTTCCTAAGCCCTTGGGGCTCCTGTGGCACAGCTTCTAGGGAAATCTCGAGGTGGAGTCCAGAAACTCCGGGTGCCCCATTTCTTCACTTGTTGCCATCACCCCTACTTGGAAGGAAATGGACCAAGCTTGCTGGCCCTGGACCCCCAACACAGGACCATCCACACAACCTCTCCTCACGTGCTATTCTCCAGGCCCCAGCGCCTACCCAGAGACATGGGTGTCTCAAACAGGAGTGGCAGCTCTTCCCAGGCAGCAGTGCCTTGGGCAACCTGGGGACACCAGTCAGAGAAGCCCCACCCAGTCCTGCAGGTAGTCACAGTGGGAAAAGACAGGCAGTAACCGGGGGCTCCTCACACCCAGAGCAGCCTAATCACTTTCAGGGTCATCAAGAGTCCTAGATTCCCTCCCTGGCCCCCAGGGGACTCCCACTGCAAACACAAAAGGCAGCCTCCAGGGCTGCCCAGCGCAGGTGCTTCCCCAAAGCCCCGCCAGGACTGGATTATTTATAGCGACTCTGGGTACCTAAACTGAGGAGCATTAAATGGATTTGTGTAAACCATCCTGGGGCTGCAGATGTAGAGGCCGCAGGGCCCGGCGGGCAGGCTGGCCCTGAGACGTAGTGGGAAAATATTTCCAATCAGGTCTGGCTCCCGAGAGCAGAGCGCGGCGGAGCGCCTCGCTGACAGCTGCGCCTACGGGGCTGGAGGAGCTTCAGCCTGAGGATTTGCACTAAAAATAGCATCGTTGGCTTGTGGGTAGAGAATTTGACCCAATTAGAGATTACCAGTTTCAGGAATTACTGGAAAAGAAATCTCATTAAATAGGTTAAATATAGGAGCCAAAAGCTTAAAAGGCCATTTGGGATTAAAGGGGAAACCGAAACTCCAGGAAGAATTTTTCTAAAACACATTTTCAGCCCCTTGAAAGGCAGGGCTCTTGGGCTGTGTGGATGTAGCCCCTGGGAGCACGGCAGGAGACCCGGATGAGATTCTGCAGCCCAGCGCCCTGAAGAGGGGTCGGGGACTCCCGCCCCGCCGCCCCACCAGCCTGGCCCCGGGCCGGCCTGCGCAGTCCCTGCTGGCTGCTGTTGGCTGCTGGCTACGCGGCCCTTCTGCTCGGAGAGGAGACGGGGCGGTGTCTCTGATCGCGCTTGACTCACGCACACGCGACAGTTCTCGGGCGCGCGGTGAGTACGAGCAGGACCCCGCCCAGCGCATTCGGGATTCTCCACGCACCACCTTCCCCAGCCGGGAACCCGACAGCCGCCCCGCGCCTCCCCCCGCTCCCCGCCGCCAGCCGCCAGCCGCCAGCCGCCCGCCGATCTGTCGCCGAGGCCCGTGGGTCCCACCCCGAAATCGCTTCCTCCTCTCCCGCGCTCCCCGCCAGCCCCGCCGCGATCCGGCTGCGAGGTTGCCAGCCCGAGCCTGCGCCCCGCCCCCGCCAGCTCCCGCACGTTTTCCCTGCAGTGGGAAGAGCTCTATCGGCTTCTCGTTCTAAAAAAAAAAAAAGAACCATTCGTTGGCTTCCTCGCACCACACCGCATCCCTAGTCGGTTGTCACAGCACGCGAGCCCTGAGAAAAACCCAAAGAAAATAGAAACGCTACGCTTGAACGTCTTGGGGAGGCGCCGCGGGCGGCAGCAGCCTTACACGGGGGCGACATTGCTTGATTCTCAGGGAGCGCTAGGCGTCCTGAGGACCGCGGGCGACCAGCATCCGGCCCTGCGTTCTTGCGTGTGCGGTTGCCTGCACCCTGCTTGGGAGCGTTGGCTTGCTCCTCCTCGAATTCTGCTTCGTTTTCATCATCTTTACTTGTACCGGCACCTGTGTGCAGCGCGCAATAACCTCATTCCGCGTCCCCTTCATTGTTCTCTCTCTAGCCCCTCCCCTGGCCCCCTTTTCCCTGAGTGGCTTGGGCCCCCTGCCTTTTACAAAACATCCATGTCCCTCTGTCCTGACATCTGACTTCTATTTTGTCCTATGTTTGTGCTTCGGGCTTCTCACGTAAGGGACATCCCCCTAGGGTGACCCATGCGCACCCGTGCTCACGGCAGCGCAGCTCACAGTAGCTAAATCTCGGAAGTGGACTCGCTGTGGCTCAGCACTTGCATGGATAAAGAGAACGTGGCGTTTACACACGGTGGAATACTACTCTACTGTGAAGAAGGATAAACTTGAGTGGTGGGTAGAAAAATGCATGTTGGAAATCAGTCCATCCCTCGTTCTTTTCTACCCCCTGTTGTCCTCTGTGAACTGAGCCCTCCCTGTGTCTGCATATCCCTTCCTCCTTGGGGTACACAAGAAACGCCCGCTTTTGTCTGCTCAGCTCACAGGCCACCCTGAACACTTCCGGTCAGCAATGCATGCGGGGGTTTGTCCCCACACCAACCAACTCCAAAGCAGCTGGGGCCTTTGATCCCACCCACCTCTGGGCTGTTGCAACCCCACAGGCTAAAACTGCATTCTCTTCAGACCCCCACGGCAGACACTAGGTCCCCAGCCTATGCATATCTTCCGTCCCTTTGGCCTGTGAGACAGAGCCCACCATGGGGACAAAGGGCCAGCGCATGTCTAGACTTCAACCTTGACATTATTATAACTATAATCAAGTCCCCCCTACACAGGAGCCTAAGGACTTAAAAGCTTAAAAGCCACCTCCTCTCCATGTAAGTCTAGACACCGAGACCCTCAACTGCCAGTGAGTGAAATCTTTTTTTATTACTATTACTTTTAGTAGGAAATAACAATGTGACAGTTTCAAAACACATCAGTAGTACATTTCCAATATTTGATACAACACATATTGTTGTCCTCCAGAAGTCTTGTCATTCGTTGCCCTAAACTTATGGTCAGTTCAGAGTCCAGCAGAGGCCCCACAAGGCCGGGATGGCCAGGCAGTACCATTCACCTTGTGGGACAGGACCAGGTGCTCAAGGCACCTTCCCTCCCAGACCCATCGCAGAAGCCCTGGTGAAGATCAGCCAGAACCTACCACTCCTCCTCCTGGGTCTTCTTCTTCCTCCTTTCTTTGGATCTCCCCCATCAGAACCGGGCCACCCTCCACCCTGAAGCTGAAGTCCTGTCCCATTTCCTCTCTTTCTCTTCCTTCCTAATTCTGCCTTATAAACCTGCCTGTGCCCATCACGGGTGCCCCCTGCAATGCTCTCTGTAGTGAATGTCCAGGCCTTGCCCTGGCCAAGTTAAGTCCCCCTCTCCTCTTTAGAGGAGCTTCTCACGTCCTGCCTGGTGTCTCCAATAGGTCAGGGGCTCTCACCTCTCTCCACCTTAGGCTGTGAAACCTCAGGACCATGCCAGTGGACCCTACTTGGTGGCCATTTTATGACCAAGGCAATACAGAGGGATGCACGTGAGAAGCCGGAAGAGATGTCAGGGGCCACATTCAGAGGGGTCCCAAGCCAGCCACTGCTCACCCTAGGAAGTTTTAGCATGTGCCAGCCTCTCAGCATATGGATGTACCCTTGTCCACTGACCTGTATGCCTCCAGTGCCCCATCCTTTTGGATTTCGGTGGAGATTTCCTGATGTATGCAGTAGCATCTGAGTGGATGACCATTGGTGACCAGCACAACCCTCAGCCACTCTGCTCCCTCTCCTCTGCTGAATTCAAGGGTGATGCTAGATGTCCCAACCCAGTACTCTCCCGCTTGGCTCCCTGGCGACAACCCCCATCCTGAGGCTGTGCAGGAGCCCAGTCACCTCCTGAGCATACCAACACCCATCGCTTGGGGCGCCACGGCAGCTTTAGGAGGATGACAGGGAATTCAGGCGCTTCAAGTCCTACTCGTTGGTCAGAAACCTTGCAGATGCAACTGGAAGTCCTGGAAGCCCGGAGGTAGGGCTGAGCTCACACGAGTCTCTGGCTGAGGCTCGGATTTTGTTTGCTAAACACCAATGGAATGACCCACAGTGGCTCTCAGTAAATCATTCTACCAGGCCAGCTCTGGCCACCCTAACCCTAAGCCTCACCTCCCCTGATCTACAGGCTCTGCTGGGCTGCCTTTGATGCATCTCCCAGAACCCCCCTGGCCTCAGGTGGACACCGGTCTAGATTCTGTGGCTAGAAGAACAAGCCAGCAGGACTCTCATCCCTCAGAAATGCACACGGCCAGGGCAAGGGTGAGGAGACCCTTGGAGGGGACCAGACTTCCTCCTCAGTGGAGAAGAAACAGGGGCCATCTCGCCTCCTTCCACGTGAAGGACAGCACCTCACTTTCCCTACACCATCTTCTCTTACCCTCATTCTAGCCTTTCTATTGTTCAACTTCTTAATTTAATGGCTTGTCCCTAAAATTTGTAACCACAAGAAAATCCAGAGTGTAGTCTAATTAGCAAATAGAGTCTTTATAGAGGAATTAGTTACAGGTGCTGAGATACCATCACCCTGGATTTAGGGTGGACCCAGAGAAGAAGGCCATGTGGGTGAGTATCACAGCTAGCACAAGCCCTTGTTTTCAGTGACACCGGAAATTAAAAATAAAACACTAGTTTGCAGGGAAAGAGCTTGTTATGGCTTGTAGCTGTCCCCTCGAAGCCTCATGCAGTCATGGGGTGGCTTCTGGAGTTTGCAATTGATTCAACAAGGGACTATAGATAGGAGAGCTACACGTTGGCCCTGGGGTGGGTAATCTGCATTACAACGTGAGGAGCGGAGATAGGCCAGCTAGCTGCCTGAGCTGCTGCTTCTCCCTTTATTCTTGCTCTTTGCTGCCACCAGGCATAGCTGCTGCTCTCTGCCATGTGCTTCCTCTGCCTTGGAGCCGGCCAAATATGGACTGAAACCTCCACTAACTATGAGCTAAGTAGACCTTCCCTTCCTTTGTTTTGGGTGTTGGGTATTTGTCCCAGCAACAAGAGAAGAGTAACTGAGACAGAATTTTAATTGGAAAGAGAAGAGATGGGGAAGAGAAGAGATGGCGTAGGCAGTAGCCGCAGATGCAACAGATGCCGAGGATCAGACTGGCCCATGCACCAAAGAACGGCAGATGGCCATAGCCTCGTGGTAGCTTCCGTTCCCATGAAATGACGACCTTAGCTTGTGGCATGCCAGGCTCTGCTCTTTCAGGACAGTGGCTGGGAACTTCTAAGTAGGGCTCCAGCGGGGAGGAGGAGATCTGGAACTGCTGTCAGCCAGTTGAGGGCTCCTCTGCTCGGTTCACGTGGCCAGCACAAATGGGCAAGGTGTGGCTCTCCTAGTCTCCCCGGGCTTCATGTGCCAATGGCCCCTAGCTCTTCTGTAGTCCAGCTCAGAGCTCTAACACTGCAGCTCAGCGCCCACTGATGCAGGACTGTCCTCACTGGCTGTTGGCCTCGGGTGCACTCCAGGGCTAACAACCCCGAGTTGTCACAGCTCCTACTGCACGTGACTTCTGGCCACACTTCCCGAGCCCTCGCTACCTGGGAAATAAATCCCAAGCAGATGTACCAGGCCACCAGAGGGGAGCTTTATTTGAATAGGAATTATGCTGTAGCACTGAGAGGCCCATGTACAACACAGAGCCCTTCTACCTCAACCCCAGAAATTTGAGGGAGTTCTGCTGATATGGCAGCTCTGAGCCTGTGATTGGTTGGAACTCAAGCCAGCTCATTGGTCCAAATTTGAGCATGCTGATTGGTTGATGTTTCATTCTACTGCTTAGCTCAAATTCAAGTCCACTACAGGCTGAGCAGCCACCTCCTGTCACAGGTATGGGGGCTCAAGACAGCTGTCAAGTCCCCACACAAAGGTCAAAGGCAAAACTGGGGAATCCAGGAGGGCCAGCAGTGTTAGTCACAGGTCACCAGGGCCAGGGATATTAATAATGGGCCTGAGTCCCTCTCTGATCTCTGCCATGTTGGCACGGTGTCCCCATTGCTTCCTCTGAGGGTGACAGAGCTGGGGCTAGAGTGGGGAAGAGGCCCTTACCGCCTCAGTGGTCCAGGAAGTAAGCAAAAGATAATTTCAGGAGTGGCTGGAGGACACTGCAGCAGTCTGCCCAGTGTCTGCCTGGGGGACTAGGGCAAGCAGAGCTGGGAAGAAGGCTGTGACCCGGTTCAAAGGAGCCACACCCTCTCTGGAGTCACAGGGAAAGGGGGACAGGCGAGTCTTCTGCCTCGGAGCTGGACATGGTAAACGTGGCAGCAAAAGGTCCCCGTAAGCCTTAAATATTAGCTGGTCGTTCTTGACATCTTACATCTTGAGGGGGAAGGGACAGGCCAGATAAATGTAGGGCTTATAGACTTCAGTCTGCTGACTTCTAGACAAGCGTGCCCTGAGAGATAAATGGACAGGCCTTTACAGTGAGCTGAGAGGGGACTGGGACCAGAGCTTGAAGGTGACAAGAAATACAAAGGGAGGCCAAACGCGTTACTCTGTCTTTAGTTACTTATTGGGCATCTGTAGGCCCAAGTGAAGAGGCGTGGTTTGTAATTTAAAAAAAAAAAAAAAACACTTTCAAATCCCTGACTGCCTCAGAAGAAAACCCAGTCATGCTTTCAATGAATCATCAGTGAAGGCCCAGGAGATCGCCCCTGTGGTGGTCAGTGGCTGTGTCATCAGCACAGAGGCAGACCTGGAGGTGACCGTGGCACAGGTCAAGGATCACAAAGGGTTACCAGCCACGCCACAGACAGGGAGGGATCTCTGCTCCCCTTTAATTCTTATTGGGCTGTTCGGCTGGGTGTAGGAACCAAAATAGCACAGAGCTGATTTACAAGAGAAAAACGCGCGAGGTGTATTAATTTCACATGCACCTGGGATCTCCACAGGATTGTGTGGTCCAAGAAGTGGCCAGAGTAGCAGTACATCATGGCACATGCCTATAATCGCAGTACTCTGGGGGGCTGAGGCAAGAGGATTGCAAGTTCAAGCCCAGCCAGGGCAATTTAGCAAGTCCCTGAATCCAAATTCAAGATTAAAAAAAAGATTAAGTGCAAAGACCTTGGATTCAATGACAGTTGGGAGAGGAGGAGGAAGAGGAGGAGGGAGAGGAGGAGGAAGAGGAGCATGAGGACTGGGAGAAGGAAGGGGAAGAGGACAGGAGGGAAGGGAGAGAAGAAAGAAGGGTCAAGGAAAGGTGCTTCTATATGACAAATGTGTGTAGGAATGACTGAAGAAATGATCTCTAGGTTTGGGTGGCGAGTGCCACAGCGCTCAGGTAACTGAGAGGTGTCTGCAGGCAGTGAAGGTGGCAGAGCAGAAAGGGTCCTCGGTGGATTTATTCTTCGGGATCATCCCAGAGCCTCTCTGCACTCTCTGGCAAGGAGGGCTATTTCCTCACCTTGGAGTGTCAGAGCACCTCCCCTGGCAGAGCCTTTAAGGCTGGCCGCGTGTGGGCAGGGAGGCCAAATGGCCCTTGCTGCGTGCCGCTTTCCTCGGTTGACTGCAGCTCAAAGTAATCAGTACAGCCATTGAGCACACGTGGGGACGTCACATCCTTAACCCCTGCGCTTTGTGGCCTGGAGAGTGAGCCTCAGAGACTGTGTGCTCTCGGCTGTGGACAACGCGAGCCGCCGTGCGTGGCGCATAAGATGAATCTGTGAGAGGCGTTGCCTGGCTCTACTTCATCTTTACTATTGCTTGTCCCCTGGCTGTGCTAATAAATGCTAGAGGCAGACCAAAACCAGCCAGTCTGATGGTTTGCAATTTCTTCTTGTACTTCTACCTGTGCTTAACTTATATCCTTGGCATCTGTGTTGAGTGTGCGTGTGGGCTTAGATCTATACCTTCCTGGCAAGTTGAAGCTCAGGCCATTAGGGGTGACTGCCTCTGTTCTAATGACATTCCTAGGATTAATGTCCCTCTTGCTAGATGGCTACATTTCTGCCACCTTGTAGCTCCCCTAAATAATATACTGCTGATTTTTGTTTGAAGCCCTAGTATTTGTCTTAATTTACCCTAAAATTCAGAACAATTTTCTGGATTCATACGATTTCCCTCCAGGAGCATCCCTTCAGACGCTTCATATCTATAGTGATTAGGGGGCTCTAGCCCTCTTGGTTTTTTTGGTTTTGTTTTGTTTTGTTTTGTTTTTGTTTGTTTGTTTTCCAGAAATGTCTTTGTTCTGTCGCTGTTTTCTCAGCTTTCCGGAGTTACCTTCCACACCTGCTCACCCACCGCCCCTGGCTGCAGTCCAAAGCCTGCCTTCAGGTGACATGCTGTCCCCAGGCAGGCAACAGGTCTTTCTCTCCTCCTGGCTGCTCAACCTGAGTTCTTTACACCATCCCCGGCATTGCTTTTTTGCACGTAGGCTGTCCTGAGCTGACGTTCTGTACCTGAGCCTTGTCAGGGCCATAAAGATCTACCTCTACTAATATTCCTGGGCTGTCACTCTAGGTCTTGTTTGCTTTTGTCTCTGATGGCCTCTCGGTAGGCACTCAGGCTCAGTTCATCCTACTCTGGAAAACTGGGAGTCCATGTTTCTGGTGCTTTCCTGCACATCTGTCTCGCGAGACTAAGGCCCCAAGTTCATCTCCACCGTGTCATTATGACTTTGTTTTCCTTTTGGCATTTGGGGTTGAACCCAGGGCCTTCACACCGCACGGCACCCCCAGCTTTTTGTTATTCTTGAAGTTTTGAATACAATCTCACTAGGTCACTGACTTGGCCAGGCTGGGCTCAAACTTGTTATCTTTTTGCGTCAGCCTACCACAGCCCGAGGGGCGGCATACATGGGTCACCACACCTGGATCACTCCTAAGAAAGCGCAGCAGATGGGCCACACAGCCATCCCTCATGGTCCCACCAGCCCGGCCTTTCTTGGCTTTGCTTTCTGGCCCGGACCTGGCCTAGGATCATGTGTAGCAACCAAGCAGCACATCCCTTTGATTCTAGAACAGTCCTTGTACCTTGGGGATCTCAACTTCTCTCTCTTGCAGACACAGTGGTCCGAGTACTGCAGATCAGCACTCCTGCTCCTCTCACCCTGCAGATTCCAGCCCTGGCTCAAGGGCGGTCACTTGGGTGTCACCTCTTCTGCCCATCAGCGCAGCACTGTCCTCTGCTGTCCCACAGTTCCTCAGAGCGACGATGCTCTGTGCAGGCCAAGGGGTGGCAGCTGAGACGACCTGGCTGTCTTGCCCAAGCAGTCCCTGCACTTCCACAAGGGCCAGAGCACCCCTGCGTTGTCAGTGTGACCTCCTCTTTACAGAGGGAAATGCCCAGGCTGGAGGCAGGGACAGCGTAGGAGACCCCGCCTGGCTATGTGGAGCAGAAAGAGGGTAAGGGCAGATGGCAAATCCCAGCAGCACGGCAGGTCAGACACTCAGCTCTGCAGGTCCCTGCCAAGTGGGCTCCACCACCAGCCCCACCGCGCTGCCCAGAGGCCCGGTACAGGGGGCACTGGAGCACCTGCACCTGCAGAGCCCCACGGGCCCAGGTGCGGGCTGGTGGGAGCCAGCGTGGGCAGCTTCACCTTGAGCTGAAGCCCTCTCTTCCCAGGCAACTTCGGGAGCTTCCTCTCCACCTCTCCGGTGAATGAGAATTAATGAGCAATAACTAAGCAGCTCCTCCCACCTGTGTGAAGTGCCAGGAGACGAGATGGTGGAGGAAGCAAAGATGAGAGAAGGAAAGTCTTGCTTAACGCGTCTGCTTCCTCTTGGTGCAGCCCTGCACAGCCCAGGCCACACGGGGCAGGAGCCCGAGGTCCCTCACCGCAGCCATTGGCTGGTCAGGCTGACTCCACGCCTGCATCTCCTTCCAGCAGCCCAGAGCAACAGCTTGGCCACTGCGACCTGAATACAGGTGCACCCGGCTTGCTTTCCACTCTGATTTTATATTTGGTCCTGTCCTCCAAAAGAAGTAATCTTGTCGTGACAATGGATCATCCAGGTCCCCCTTATGTATCCTAATACACTCCGCTGGTGTGCAGATAGCCTGTCGGGTGGGACATTTCCAACCAGAGCACCCTGAGTTGAAATTTTCTTTACAAAAATTTATTTTTAAATTTTGCAAACACACAGACACATTTACAAGCCTGTGTTCTTGCCAGCCAGAGAAGCCATAGATGGTCAGCGTTGTGCCTTCTGACCGTGGATCCATGGTTCTCAGCACACATGGACCCAGGTGACACTCAGAGACAGAAGACAGCAATGATGAGCAGACTCTCTCTGGCCAGGCAGCCTCTCTGCCTGGGGTAGCTATGCCGTAGCAGGCACGTCGGCAAGCTCTGATCCGAGCTGCAGCGTTGCTGACTGCCTGCAACCAGGGCCGGGCCCCGGGGACAAACACACATCAGAGGGGTCAGGGTGACCCCGAAGCCACACAGGAGGGAGACTGAGGCAGCCGACTAAACACCATGCGATGCCACTGCAGTTTTCAAGGCTGCCATACACAGCTGTCGCACACCGGGTGATCGTTTGCCAGCAGAACCTTCTTCTCTCAGAGTTCAGAGGCCCGAAGTTTGGACTTGCGGTATCACCATGGGCAGCTTTTTCTGAAACCCACAGGAAAGAGTCCTGCCTCCCCCCGCCAGCTCCAGGATGAGGAGGTAGAGACATGCCAAAGCACAAATAATTGAAGAGTTAAATATAAGGTGGCAATAGAAAACAGGGAGATGGATCTTCTGCAAATGGGAAAGGGACCCTGAGGTGAAAGGAAGGGGAAGAGGGGACTTACAAAGAATTAAACTGTGATGCACAGGTTCCAGCTCCCTAGAAGAGTGTAACGGTCATGTACTGTAAGCACACACTAATCAAGATGAAAACCTTGAAAGGTAAGGGAAGACGCAGAACGGATTTGACCAGTGGGAATGTTGACCGCTGCGGACTGAAGTCACACCCGTGGGGATGGCTGGCTTCTCCCACGCGCAGCCGGCCCTGAGGTGTCTTTCCTGTTCCGCCCCTGTTGCCAGAGACTGGGAATGGGGTTGCAGCGGAGGTGGATGAGTGAGGTCCCTGAAGCGACCCTATCTCCTAGGTCAGTCAGGGACCCCCGCGACAGAATCAAACGCTAGAAAAGGTCCCTGTGTGGCCAGATCCTGCCACGCTTTCACTGCAGGAGCCAACAAGTGCATCAGCAGGGACCCAGAGCTCACAGGCAGCACCGGAGTTGAAAATCAACAGCACCAACGCAGATGCAAGCGAGCAGCCGCCTCCGGCAACCTGCCTTGCCCCAGCAGCCAGAAGGACGAGCTGCCTACATCCGGGCCACGCACCACCCGCCACACCCGCCCTCTGCAGCCTTGAGCCCCTAATTCCCAAGGAGGACCTGTGCAGGAACTCGGCAGGAGCGATCAGCGACCCCCTTCCCTTGGAGAGCTGCTGACCTGCCCAGCCCTAGTGCAAAGCGGCTGCTCCCTCAGGCTCTGGCAGAAGCCTCAGTAAAAGCGTTAGACCAGCAGATGTGGTCGGTGATCCCAGCACCCTGGAGGCTGAGGCTGGAGGATCTCGAATTCCATCCATCCCAGTCTAGATAATTTAGTGGCTTAGTGATACCCTGTCTTAAAATTTAATTTTTTAAAAAACAAGTAAATGGCTAGACATGAGGCTGGGGGCAGAGCCCTGGCTCAATGCCCAGTACTTCAAAAATAAATAAATAAATATTAAAAGATTGAAAAATTTAAGACATTTCTAAATGGTCAATGAGAACTGTATTTTCTTTTTCTTTTTTTTTTTTTTTAAAGAAGCTATTTTATTTTATTTATTTATTTTTTTATTTATTATGGCTGGCTCAGCCTGCCCTGGGGCTGAGGCTGGCTCAGTATGTGGTGCTGGGGATTGAACTGTGGTCCCTTTGGTTGCCTAAGCTTTCCTAAGAGGTGCTTTAGACCACTGAACCATCTTGCCAGCCCCGAGAACTGTATTTTCAATTATAACCGTGGAAACATTCTAGCAAATATTTCCAAATTAAACAATGAAAAAAATGTAAGTGCTTTGAACACTAAAAACTACTGCGTATCAAATCTCCTGTGCTGCAATGGAAACAGTGTTGAATAGGAAACTCCAAGGCCCGAGTCCTCAAATTAAAGGCAAAAAGTAGGCTGAGAGTAGAAAATGAAAATAAAAATCAAGACCCCAATGTAAGCGTTTAAGCGAAGAGTTACAGAAGAGCGGGGTGTGGTGGTGCGGCCCTGCAGTCGCAGCACTCTGGGAGGCTGAGGGAGGAGATGTGTAATTTCAAGCCTCGCTTGGGAAACTTAGGAAAAAACAAGCCGAGTCCTGTTTCTTTCTGCCCAGTGTTACGGAGGCGTGAGCATCAAGTGGGTCAACATTTGTCTCTGTCTGAGGTACCCAAGGTGAGCAGGCTTGGATGCGTGAGGGTGTCGAAGTGATTACCAGAGCGCACGCACTCACTCACCTATCTGCCTCAGTTACTGTTCTCTCTGTGGAGACAAAATCCTGGATGCCCCACATTAAAGGAGGAGAGGTTCATTTAGCTCAATTGTGTAGAGGTTCTGGTTCACAGCTGACTGGCTCCAAACAGGGTGGCACTGCAGAGGGGCATCAAAGACAAGAAACAGTCCAGGGCGGGCAGAAGGTTACTACGGGAGCTCATTTCTGACCCTCTTATGGTCTATCTAGGCTACGCAGCTCAGGGCAGGTACCAAACCAATTAGTGGACTAATTTAGTCATCACACACCCTTAATCCCAGCATTGGCCTCTCTCACTCCAGCCACCTCTGCAAAGCCCTGCCTGTGACCGCAGGAGGCATTGGGGGACACCTCAACACAGGCCAGAACGATACCCACCCCCTGCCATTGTCACTCTTATGTGCAGCAAGAACACTTGAAATCTCTTGTTAGCAAATTTCAGTACAAAACACTTCATATTAACCATCACCACCCTGCTGTGCATCAGAGCTCCAAAAGCTGTTCTGGTGCTGAACTAGTTTTTGAGGTCCGGGTCTCACCAAAGCCACCTCAACTTGCCCTTAAAATAGAAACAACGGAGCACACTGCCGCAGCTCTGATGAGCTACAGTGCTTTGGTAGCACTGGAAAAATCTGTACATATCTTTCTGCACATGAGCAGAGTAACCGATGGAAAGCCATGAAATCACCCCAGGGAGTGCACTAGAAGCCTGTGACAGGGTTCACGACAGCCACAGTAAATCTGCGAAGGCAACACAAGCGGAAGGAATGACCAGATAGCACACACCTACCAGAAGCTTCAGAAGACATTTAAATCTTACAAGCAGTTCCTTCAAAAATCGGAAATAAGGGCAGGGGGGTAAAACTCAGAGGCACAGAACTCAGTGGAAGGTCCTGAATTTAATTCTAGGAACAACAACAAAATCAGGAATAAGAAAAAAGAGCCCAGTCTCCTTTTTTTTTTTTTTTTTTTTTTTTGTGGGACCAGGGTTCGAACTCACAACTTTGCACTTGCCAGGCAGGCACTTGTGCCACGAAGCTACTTACCCAGCCTCAGTCTCATAATTTATAATAAAAATTAAAAAGAGATCCTCACAAAACTTTTTAAAAGCTTATAATATAAAAGTATTATAACAATAATATAATAGATATAATAATACAACACAAAAAGCTTTAGTTCTAGAAAGTTACAGAACTAATCTTTTCTTACCTGGTTGCTATAGTGATTCCTAAATAAAAAATCCAACAAAATTCACAAATGGCTAATTAGTAATGCTGTCTGTGACTTGATACAAGGTCAAAAATTATTTAGATATTTAACCCTCTGGGAAAAAAATGCATTTAGGGACAGAAATTTCTGCAGGATTCCATTTGGAATCACCAAAAATCCTAGGATATCTAAGAATAAATTTAATGAAATTTAGGTGTAAGTCTCATACAGATAATGAAGTTTTATGGAAGCTGCTGAAGAAAACCAAATTAAATGAAATTATTTAGGGTTTGTGGGTAAAAATAGTCAATATAAAAAGTCCATTATCTTGCTGTAATTCCAACAAAAATTCTGCAAGTTTTAAGAAGTGAGCTTATGTAAATGTAAAGGCTCAAGGAGGACTAAAACATTCTTGAAGAAGAAGGTGAAGAAAAAATTTAAAATAGTGAAATAAAATAATTGATAAATGATCCTTAGTATATGGACACTTGGCATTTGGCAAAATTTTATTGATCCCTGGGGAAATGATAGATGTTCAATAAATGATGCTAGGAAATATGACATTAGAATATTGCCCGATATCCAGTTAGCCTGATAGCTCAGTGGATTAAAGTATTTGCCTTGGCAGAGTGCAGTGGCCAGGGTTCAATGCCCAGCATGCCATTCCAGCCCTGCCTATGGAGTGCACTGAGGTGGCAATTGAGACTAGGCATGGTGGCATGCAGCTGTAATCCCAGTACTTTAAGAGGCTGAAAACAGGAGAATCACTATGAGTCTGATCTATGTGATGAAACCCTGGAGACCCTGAATCCCCTGTCCCAAATGCATTAGATAGGTAGGTAGGTAGGTAGGTAGGTAGGTAGATAGATAGATAGACAGATAGAGAGATAGACAGTTATGAATTTCTGCTCATCAAAGACACTGTGCATGAAATCAACACAGATCTGATATAAATTCAGAAGATCATGCCTACTTCGAAAATTCTCAGTGTCAGAGGGTGAAAAACACAGAACAAATGGACAGATTCCTATATATATATATATATATATATATATATATATATATTACCAAAGCTGAATCAGGCAGAGAAAAAGTCCTTAACAACCCATTATCAGTCGATGAAATTGAAAATGTAATAAAAAATTTACCAATAAGTAAAAGCCTAAGTCCTGATGAATTCATAGCTGAATCCTATAAGGATTTTAGAAAAGATTTTTTGGGGGTGGGATGGGAGAGATCTACAGGGTGTACAGGATCTCACTACTGGATTGGACTCACAGTGATTCACCTGTTTACAGCCTCCCAAGAGCTGGAATTATAGGTGTGCACCACCATGTCCAGTCTTTTAAAAGAAAAGATTTAATGCCAATAGTTCTCAAACTCTTTAATGTAATGGAAAGAGAAGCAATCTCCCTAACTCATTCCTGGAGGCAGATGTTATCCTGATTAAGCCAAAACCACAGAAGGACCTAACCACAAAAAGAACTGCAAACCAATCTCTCTGTTAAACATAGAGGCTGTAGTGCTTGATACAACGTGTCAACTTGGCTGAATGACTCAACAGCCCGGTTCCCTGTTGGTGGGAGCCCCACTCTGGGGTACAATTGGTTCTTCCCTGGAGTGTGACCAGGGCCCGCCTAGGATATGATTGGATTTCTCCCTAGAATGGGATCAAGGGTCCATCCTGGGGTATGAGTGGTTTCACCCTAGGGCACAATGAGCCCACATCAGAACGATTGAGCACAAAAAGACTTTTTAAAGGGCTGAAGGAGGAGTCAACACTTCACTTCGTCGGAGAAGCTTCAGTCTTCGCATTCAGACTGGACTTCATCGTCTGGCTTGCAGTGCAGACTCTTTGGCCTCCAGCTTGGATCTTTCGCCATCCATTGCAGACTCTTCAGCGTCCATCTACAGACACTTCAGTCTTCCATTGCAGACCCATCAGCTGACAGAGACTTACACGGAGTGCTGCAGTGAAGTCCAGGCCTCGGGATTGAATTCTCCAGTCCAGAGCATGCAGATGCCCTGTGCACGCTTCCTCATCTGACTCTGTGGCTGACCATTGTAAGCCAATCTTATAATTTCTTATAGATTGTATAGTTTATGTCAATATCCATTCCTTATATTATATCTATTCTGTTCCTCTAAGTAAAACCCTGACCAAGACAGATGCAAAAATCCTCAATAAAATATTAGCAAACAGAATGCACCAAATCATCAAGAAGATTACACATCATGACCAAGTGGGATTCATCCCAGGAATGCAAGGATGGCTCAACATATGCAAATCCATAAATGTAATACACAACAGCAGGACAGCCAAAGACAAAAACCACATGATCACTACAATAGAGGCAGAGAAAGCTTTATGCAGATACAGTGAAACACTCATTTGTGATACAAACCCTGCACAAAAAGCAAATAGATGGTCTTTACCTCAATCTGGTAAGAGCCATCTTTGACAAACCAACAGTCAGCATCACACTAAATAGACAAAAGCTAAAAGCTTTCCCTTTAAACTCAGGAAGAAGACAAGGATATTCACTCTCTCCATTCCTGTCCATCCTAGTCCTGGAAACTTTAGCCAGAGCAATTAGACAGCAGAAAGCAGTATAAAGAATAACAACAGGAAAAGAAGAAGTTAAACAATCACTATTCATAGGTGACATGATACTCTAAACAGATGACCCCAAAATCTCCTCCAAAATACTTGTGGATTTAATAACTAAATTCAATAGTGTGGCAGGATACAAAGTCAGTACTTAAAAATCAATAGCATTTCTGTACACAAACAACAAACACACTGAGAGACAAATTAAGAAAAGCACCTTTCACAATAGTGTCCAAAAAAATAAAAAAAGAAACATGTAGGAATCAAATTCACAAAGGAAGTAAAAAATTTATACAGTGAACATTAGAGTACTCTGATAAAAGAGGCAGAAGAAGATTTCAAAAAATGGAGAGCTATTCCTTGCTCATGGATTGGAAGAACCAACATTGTGGAAATGGCTATACTCCCAAAACTATTCTACAAATTTAATGCAATCCTAATCAAAATACTACTCATATACCTCACAGATCTAGAGAAAACAATCCTAAAATTAATCTGGAACCAGAAGAGGCCTAGAATAGCAAAAGCAATCCTGGACAACAAAGGAAAGGCAGGAGGCATCACAATCCCTGACTTGAAATTATATTACAAGGCCACTGTGATAAAATCAGCTTGCAAAAACTAAAAACAGATAGGAGAATCAGTGAAATAGATTAAAAGATGCAGACACAACTACGAACACATTAAGCCATCTTATCTTAGACAAAGACTTCAAACATATTCACTGGAAGAAAGCCTCTTTCATAAATAGTGCTAGAAAAACTGGCTTTTAATATGCCAAAGACTAAAACTAGACCCATGTTTGTCATCATGCACAAAACTACAGTAAAAATAGATTAAAGACTCAAATATTAAAACAGAAATACTAAATCAACTGGGAGAGAAAGTAGGTAGAAATTTTCAAGATATAGGAATAGGCAGAGTTCATGAACAAAACCGAAACTGCATGAGAAATATTTCAAAGAATCAATAACTGGGATCTCATTTTATTGAAGTTTCTGCATATCAAAAGAGATCACCCACAGAGTAAAAAGAAAACCCAGGAATTGCGTTTTCTAATTTTAGCCAAGTGTCCCTCAGGCAAAGGACTCATATCTAGATCATATAATGAGTTTTAAAACTCAGGCTCCCAAAGTTCAAAGACCTAGTCCAAAAAATGGGCATCTGAGATGAATACACACTTTTCAAATAAAGAAATACAATTGGCAAATAAATATATGAAAAAAATGTTCAACATCACTGTTCATGCAAGAAATACAAATTAAAACAATACTGAGCTTTGATCTCACCCCAGAAAGACTGGCTATTATCAAGAAATAAACTAATAAAAAATGCTGGAGAAGCTGTGGGGGGGAGGACACTTCTCTGTAGAGAAAGCCCTTTCTGGTTCTTGTCTTGGACCAAAAAGTTTTTATTTGTCATCCCATGGATAAGTTATTGGAATCCTGTCAACTCTATTCAAATATACTACTTCTAGTGCAACCCATAGCTAGCATAAAGACACTAAAGCATATTTATAGTTATGGGGAGCCCAGGGGTCCTAAGTCCAGCCATGATGATGGCTATTCAGAACAAAGGCCTCAACCACAGCTAACACCTGGGTTTTATTCAGTCATGAAGGAAGAGTATCTTGAGGATGAGTGACTGAGAATGGCAGGAAGTAGGTGAGTGCTATGAGCTGGGCTTGATAACAGGCCTGGATTTACATCTGCAATATGCAGAGAGTAATCTGCATTACACAACTGAGATAGCATCTAATGTTTCTGGGTCTGGTGCTTCGGCTCTGATGTGTCTCTTTCAGTTCCCAGGAATTCATAGCCTCTCTCTTGAGGCTCAATTCCAGCCAATAGAGTGGAGCATTGACTCTTCATCCTGTCTTGACCCAGCTCACATTAAGGAACAGCAGGTGGAGTTAACCAGGGAAACACATATGCCATCTTCAAAGACTACTACCAGCACCTCAGCTAGATCAATATGCACTGCTTAAAGTCAATTGAAGGGAAATTTTTTGAACATTGTTAAAAATATTACTTTAGCTCTCTCGACTTTAACGCCATCTTCTTAGAAACCTCTGTGCCATGAGAGCCAAGTGGAGGAAGAAGCGAATGCAGAGACTGAAGCGTAAAAGAAGAAAGATGAGACAGAGGTCCAAGTAAAATAGTTCGTACACCCATGGAGGCCAAAGGAACAGAAATAAAGAATGCTGGAGGCTGACAAGGCTGGAACAGGTTTTGGACTGCGTGCTGTCTAGAACGTCTCAATGGATTAGAACTGCACTGCCATCTGATCGCCAAGACCACCTCAAAGAGAGATCTACCAGGTTCAAACTAAGCAGTCCCCTGGTTTTTTGCCCTGGACCTCTGGCATTCTGGACTACTTCTGTTCTCATTTTTGGCTGAGTGTAACGCATGCACAATAAATCATCTCTTCTGTGTTAAAAAAAATATTACTTTAACAGTCTCTCATAAATAAGTCAGTAGAGGTTCCACTCTGTCACCGCAATCCGAGAAGTAAAAGCCCTGTGCTGTCCAACAGGTGAATATCTGAATATCATCCCATTTCTTATAACAGCCAGAGAACACACCTTCTCTATTGTCTGTGATGATGACTGGTGAGAAGCCCAGACAAGAAAATCTAGGTGAGAAAATAGTCCTCTATCCCCAAAGTAGGCTCAAAACTGTTGGCTCAGACACTCCAGAATCTGAACTTCTTTTAAATCCCAGGGAGGGCCGACAAGATAGCTCAGCAGACTAAGCACCTGCTTAAGCAAGAGCAGGGACCAAGGTTCAATCCCCAGTACCACATGCCAATCTGGTCCCAAACCCAGGCACACTGAGCCATCCACCAAGTCCAGCTGCGGTGGCACATGCCTGTAATCAATACTAGGGAGGTTGGAAACAAGAGGCTCACTGTGAATCCAAGCTGTGTAGTGAGACGCTGCACCAAATACAACAAAAATAATTTTTTATAACAAAAATAAAATTTAAAAAACAGGGATAAGGAAAGTCCTAGCCAGCTCTGTTGTAATCAAAACACAGACACAGGGTCAGGCCCAGCCAAAATGGAAACATTGCTCTTCTTCAAAAGAGAGTTGCCTGGGTATTCTCCACACTTCTCTACTGTTGGTGGGAGTGCAGACTAGTAAAAGCACTGTAAAATTCAATGTTTCACTTGCTTTTCTCTTGCTGCTGGGACAAAATACCCAGCACCCAAAATTAAGGAAGGAAAAGTTTATTTAGGTCACAGTGAATGAAGATTTCAGTTCATACTCGGCTGGCTCTAAGGCAGAGTGGCACAGGGCAGAGGACAGCTGCTCATGGCAGCAGAAAACAGTAAAGAGCAAAGGCAGGAGCAGTGGCAGGGGCAGCTAGCAAGGCTCTCTCCCTCCCTTATGTTGTATTCAGGCCATCCACTCCCCCCAGGGCTGGTGTAGAGCTCCCACTGATACACAGCAATGGGTCATGAATTAACCGCAAACTGTAGAAGCCACCCGATGACTGCATGAGGCTTTCAGGGGACAACTAGACACAAACCACCACAATCAGTTTGGAAATTCATAGAAAGAAAGAGAGAGAGAGAGAAAGACAGACAAAGAAAGAAAGAAAGGAAGAAGAAAGAAAAAGAGAAAGAAGAAAGAAAGAAAGAAAGGAAGGAAGGAAGAAGAAAGAAAAAGAGAAAGAAGAAAGAAAGAAAGAAAGAAAGAAAGAAAGAAAGAAAGAAAGAAAGAAAGAAAGAAAGAAAGAAAGAAAGCAAGCCATCCTGGGTTAAAGGCCCCATTCAACCCAGCTATTCCCCTTCTGGGTATTTTTCCAGAAGAATTGATAGCATCAGCAATATATGTCCATCTGTGTTTGTAGCAGCACCATTTGTCATAACTAAATCTTGGAAACAGCCAAATGTCCATCAACTGAAGAACAAATAAAAAGATGTATTTTAATACAATGTAGTGTTACTCAGCTATGAATAAAAATAAACTTCAGGCTTTTATAGGTAAATGGATGCAACTAAAGACCATTCTCATAAGTGAAATAAATCAGACCCACATGTGTAAACATCCTATTGTCTCCCTAGTGTAAGAACCGGGAGCAGTAAATAAGCTAAATGGTACAATAGATATGGTGAAAGAGAAAGTGACTTCACAAAAGGAAAAATCATTGGGTTGGGGGGAAAGGAAAGAAAGAAAGAAAGAAGGGAAAATATATATGATAGATACGATAACTGTACTACTAATTCCTACTGGTTTATTGAAAGGAACAGTTAAAGCCTAATTGATCAGTTTTGCATGCTTATATCTGGTAATTTGACCAACTACTTTGAAGATAACAATATGCAATATAATAACCATTATTAATTTCCTATCATCTTATTTTGAAATTCTGTATCACTTTTATTGTTTCTCAAATTTTCTTTCAATTGAAAAATAAAAATAAAGAAAGAATTTTTTGGCCAGGCATGGTGGCTCTGGCCTGTAATCCCAGCACTTGAGAGGCTGAGGCAGGAGGATCAGTGCGAATTCAAGACCAGCGTGGGCTACAAAAGTGAGCTCAGTGCCAGCCTGAACTGCATAGCAAGCTCCTATCTCAAAAAGATAAGAAAAAAAAAGTAATTTTTAAAAAAGACTCTTTATACATAAAAGTACAAGCCACAACCTAGAAAATATCTGTGTCACCTACACAGCTGGAGGTGGGTCAGTATCCAATTTAAACTGTGCCCCTCCATATCCACTGGGTTCCACGTTGCATTTGTAGCTGGTTTAACCAGCTACCGGTAGAAACTCCTAGAAAAATGCTGTGTCTGTACTGATCACAGACAGAGCATTCTGCTTGTACTTGATCCCCACATAGTACACAAGCACAGCTATTCACGCAGTATTTGCAAGGCATTGCCATTACTGTACTGAGGTTGGGAGTACATCAGAAGATGTATGCAAATGATACCCAGATTCTGTGCCACCTTGTAGGAAGGCCATACACATGGTTGGTAGGAGCCGGAACCAGCTCCCCCGTGGTACTGAGAAATGAGCAGAAAAAGTGCTACTGTCATTAAGAGAAAAATGATGCCTCTCTCCAAAATGGGAAATGACGTGGACAAGCAGCTTAAGGATAAAGAAACACGACCGAAGAAGGAGCATCGGGTAGGCTGTGCAAGCTGACCAGCAACGGCGTGCTTGTTAACGGAAGTCGCAGCACACAGCGTTCGTGCCACGGAGAAGCCCGAGGTGGAGCTAGGAGGGTAAATAGGTCCTGGGGCAGGCGACACTTTGATGCATCTTCTAAATTTAAATATTCAAATGCCCGACCTTCCAGAATTGGTTTCCCTCAAATTTAAAAAGCCCAGAGAAGTAGCCAGAGGAGGTCATGCATGTCCATAATCCCAGCACTCTGGGAGGCTGAGGCAGGAAGCTGTCTGTTGTGAGTCCAGCCTAAGCAATTTAGTGCTTTAGCATGACCTTATCTCAAAATAAATAAAAGGCTGGGAATATAGCTCAGTGTGGAGGCCCTGGGTTCAATCCCCAGTACCACCATAAGGACAAAACTTTTTCTACGTCATCAGGAGTGTAATAAACATATGACAGGGCACGCTGTATTGGGAGGTACAGTGGACAGCGCTGGGAATGGTTGTGTTCTTCAGGAGGGGCACTGGTTCAGGACGTGTGTGTGTGTACATGTGTGTACACATGTGTGTGCATGTGTGTACACATGTGTGTGTCCTCTGTCCACCTTGCATCATGCACCTACTATGTGACTTGAAGCATGAAATAATGGAGCTGCACCATGCTGCCAAACCAAAGGTCCCCAGCATGGCAGCAAGAGCCTGGAAGCAGGGGCATCGAGTTCTCTCCCTGAAGGAGTGTCAGGGATGGAGACACTGCGGCAGAACCTGAGCCGCTGTGTCTCATTGCACACAAGCTCCCCAGGGGGTTCTGACTGCCTGGACGGGGCCACCACCACCAGCTGCAGGCCAATCCCTCCGGCTTCCTAGAGCACACGGGCCGGGGTCAGCCTGTGCTTGCAGGCAGCGAGTGCCACAGGGGCTAATGGCGAGCCTGGGCACTGCTAGCTCACTGCTGGGCTCCGGAAAGGTCATGAGAGAGAGGCTGATGTTACTTGTGTGTGTGTGTGCAATTGTATGCATGCATGTGTTAAGCATGTACTGTACATGTGCACTAGGTACTTGCATATTTGTATAGGTGCGTGTCTATTACACATGACGTGTATGAGCATGCGTGCATGTGTTACTTGTGCACATGTGTGCATGCATATGTGTTATATATCTGTACATATTGTATGAAATGCAAGCAATGTGGTGAATTTTAAATTTCTAAAAATGCACTACAGTAAAAGCCACATGGGTATGAACTCCCCCTTGCTTTGAACCCTCCACCGCTCCGTAGCTCTTGCTGCTTTCTGAAGCAGGTCTCGAAGCCCTCTTTCCTACGGATCCTTAGTAGTGCTGTACTGACTGACCTGATAGCTTGAATCAATGCAGAGCATGCACAATAATTTCTGTCAAATAGAGACACTGCAGGGGGCCCCTACCCACACTGCTCGCCAGGTTGGCCCTGTGTGACTTCCTCCGCACGCCCAAAGTCCTCTCCTCTCAGCAACTGAGAAGGAGAAACGCTTTGAATCACCTCGGAGCGTCCGGTCAGCCAAGGCGGCGCAACGGGTGATACGCGGAAGGAAGCCTCCCGGAAGTGCTGCGGAGAGCGGTGAGGGTGAGCGACGGGTGTACCTGAAGAGGGGAAGGCGACCAAGGGAGAATAATTTTCTATGTGTGCATGTGTGCATGTAGACAGACGTGTGCACGTGTGTGTTATGTAGACGTGGGTGTGTGTTCGGCCAAATTACATAACTAGCAATGCTATCCCAAGTTCTTTGCTATGAGTTAGTAGGTCAAGCAGGAGCCTATGTGAGACTCACCTGGAACATGTTAGCTGTTTCCTTCTTGCCAAGAACAAAATGCCCAACAGCCCAAAACAAAAGAGGGAACATTTATTTCTAGCTCATAGTTGGCACAAGTTTCAGTCCATAGTTGGCTGGCTCCAAGCAGGGTGGCATGGCCATGGGACCTGGCGGAGGACAAGCAGCCCATGGGCAGGCAGGCATACAGCAGCCATCGGCTAGCCTCCCTTTCCCTTTTATCCCATGCAGATTACAACTCTATTGATCGGGGTTGCCCACCCCATGGTGCAGGGTCCCACCAACCACACCCAGAACTAGGCTAAGTAGGTCAGTGCATTAACCTCGCTACTGCACACCTACAATCCAGCGTTGCACTCCTCAAGACGCAGCCACCTCCAAAAGCCCCTGCTGTGAGACCATGAGGCTTGGGAGAGCACGGAGAGCTAAGGCACAACCTGTGCTCTCTGTGGCTTGGCCCAGTGTCCTCCCAGCTCAGGAGTCCTGTTCTAGCATAGTGGAACCAGAGTGCAGTTCCAACAGTGTCCCCGGTGCCACTACTGCTGGCCCTGAGCCCCCTTAAAACCACCTGCTGAGGGCTGGCCAAATAGTTCAGCAAGTTAAAGCACCCGCCAGCAGGCATAGGGGTTAGGGGTTCGATCCCTGAGCCTGCTGTGATGACCCTGCCTCAGGGGCACAGTGAGGCAGCAATTGAGACTAGGTGTGGCGGTGCACGCCTGTAACCCCAGTTCTTGGGAGGCTATAAACGGGCAGGTCACTATGAGTCAGATCTAGTGGCGAGACCCTGAACACCCTGCAGACCCTTGTCTAAAATGAAAAAAAAAAAAAAAAAAAAAAAATCCTACTGGCTTTGCCAGAGAAGGCTTACACACAAACATTTCCTTCTGCCTAGAGAGCCTGTGTCTCACGCATGTTCTCACTGTGTAGAGGATAAAAGGACTAAAATGGAAGGAAAAGTTGGACAATATTTTTAAATCATTAAAATTTGCATTCCCTATTATCTGAACAGTCACAGAAATTACTGTCCTTCTGAGATTTGCAATTCTATCCCGTCTACAGAGCCAAGAACACACAACACGTTCAGGATTGAAGTCACAAAACTACTTCAGAAGCAGCCTAAACCCGCACAGCTTTCCAGAACTGAGTTTCACTTTTAAAAGCAATGGGATGAGCACTCTGCTTAGCACAGGCACTTACAGTGATGAAAATGGGGGCCATTTGGGTGTTGAGACCTAAAGTCACAAACGACACTGATGGGGTGGGGTCTTAGGAACTAATGTCACACAGAAAGAGCAAAAGTCCAAGCTGCCCAGAGGGCGTGAGCCGTCAAGCAGCCAGCCCAGCCTCGGGAGCACGAGCTTCCTCTGCCGTGGGCTTGAGTTTATGTCGGTTTTTTTTTTTTTTCTTTAATTCCATCTCTATGAAATTTTACAGAAATGATTAACTTTTTTCCCAAGGGATTTTTTCTAATTTTTATTGCTATGTGTTCACCATAGTGATCATGACCGCATTCATCCTGGGAAGCTGGTACAAGTGTACAAGAGACGTCTCACTCCTCTTTTTGCCCCCTCCCCTTTCCCCTCCTTCACACTCGTTACACCTCTTGGCCCCTGTCCCATTGGTAAAAGCCCTTATTTCCTTTTTTTTTTTTTTTTTTTTTTTTTTTTTTTTTTTTTGTGGGGGCAAGGATTGAACTCAGGCGCTTGCACTTGCCAGGCAAGCACCTGTTCTACTGAGGTATTTCCTGACCCGCAAAAGTCCTTCTTTCCATATCTTTCCCACTCTTTTCTTTTTCCCTCCCTCCCTCCCTCCCTCCCTCCCCACCTCTTAGCCCCCTTCTCATTTGAAACAGATCTCCTTACTTCTATTACCCATCATCTATCTTGCTCTTTATTTATATTTTGGGTTTCTTATACAAGAGAACCCACATGATATCTAAGCTTCTGTATCTGATTTAATCCATTTAATGTCATGGTCTCAAAGTGTATCAATTTACATATAGGACTCAAGTTCGTCTTTTATGGTAGACTAGTATCCCATCATGTGTAAATACACATTTTCTTTATCCGTTCATCTGCTGCCGGGACCGTTTCCAAGATTTAGCTGCTGGAAACTGCACTTCTCCAGCAAGAGTCTACACGGATCGCTGTGATATAATGTCTTTAACTCTTTCAGGAAAATACCTAGAAGGGGGAGAGGTGGGTCCAATGGAACTCCTAGAGTTAGTTTATCAAGACGTCTCTGTGCTGATGTCCATAGTGGCTGTACCAGTCTTACTCCCACCAACCGCGGAGAGGAGTTCCTTTTCCCGGCAGCCCCTGCAGCATTTGCTATTGGCTGCCTTCTTGGTGTCAGCCATTCTCTAGAGCAGTACACTGAGAAACCTCCATACCGGTTTCCATCATGGTTGCGCTGGTTCACGCTCCTACCAGCAAGGAGGAAGGGCTTCCTCCACCCGCAATCTTGCCAGTGTTGGTTGGTATCTACTTCCAGGATCATCACAATTCTCAGTGGAGTGAGACGGAATCTCAGCATTGTTTTAATTTGCATTTCTCAAGGGGCCAGCAATGTTTAACAGTTTTTCAGATTTTTATTGGCCATTTATACCATATTTAAGAAATGTCTATTCATTTTGAGTGCCAATTTTTTTTAAATTGGGTCTTTTATTTTTATTTATTTATATTTTTGGAGGTAGATTTATTTTACATCAATAGGAACTGGCCAGGATCATTCCCAAAAAATCAGGCCATGATCTCTGGTGGCCTAGGGTTTATTTTTTTAATTTTATTAATTTTTTAATATCATCCATGAGTGTGCTTTATTTTGCTTTATATTTGATCACATACTTGTTTTGATGATTTTTATATAGTTTTTCATTATTTTTAATAAGAAATAACAATGAGACAGTTTCAAAACAAGTTAGTAGGAGAGTCATAATAATTAGTACAATGCGTATTGTCATCTTCATAGTAGTTGTTCAGAGTGCAAGATGCAGATATGAAAAATTTCCTAAACACTATTGGTATAAATATTTCTTCTCACTGAGCTAAGATAAAGTAGTTTTATGCATAGTCCAATAATCCACAATAGTAGTAGGTTATAAGCACAACTGGTAATGTCCGAAGCTATTGACTTGAGCTTTTTATACCTCAGCATACTAATCTGGCTTTAACTTTTTTTTTTTTTCAGAACTGGAAATTGTATTCAGGACTTTGCACTTGCAAGGCAGGCACTTGCGCCCCTGAGCTATCTCCCCAGCCCCTTCAGGCTTTAGTTTTCATGCCTGGTGTTTAAGTTTTTCTGCTGGATGGTTAAGTCCTAGTTAAAGCAAGACCTATATAACAAAACATGTAACTTTTGTATCTGATAAGGTCAGTCAAATCCCCTCAGAGTTTATCCTGAAACCATGTACAGGGTTTTGTAGAACTTTTGGCAGTGTCAGCCATCTGGATGAGTCAAGGCCATTGTTTGACCAGCTGGCTCTCTATGAGAGCCTGAGAGAATGTTTTCTCTCTAGGCAACTCTCTTTAGGACACTATACATCATCTGTCTTTCCTTTGCGGCTCCATAATCTCCTTAAACAGAAAATTTAGGACATTACTGAGTTGTAGGATGTTACAGCACAGGTTCTCTTATATCCAGAGTCCTCACTGATTTTGAAAGTCTAGGGCCAAGACATTGGTTATCCTTGTAGCCTTTCTTTTTCTCTATATTTTTGGTGTGCAAACGTAAGTTGCTAACCCTCCAGAAAAGAAGCTTAGTAATATTATTACCCTATAACATAGGCACTTGAGCTTAACATCACTATCTTTCTGATTGTCAAATGCCTTAGCCTTAACATGGAACTGGTATTTTCCATCAATCATTTTTATTCTAATAAATCCCTATAGAATGAGATTTAAAATGCACATTTTTACACAGAAATTTAGAAATCTAACCATATACAAAATTATAGCAGGTCAATCATATGACATTTTTATCTTGTCTCTTATTCTCTTTTATTACCTTTTTTTAAACATTTACTTGAGAGAGCATGTATAGCAATAATTGATATGATATTAGAAGCAGTACACATTTAGAAGAGCAGAATGATAGGTATTCCAAGCATGGTTATGGGGTCTTTTATGTTGTGATGTCATTGGGGGGGGGCTCTTTATATATTCTAGATGTTAGTGCTCCATCAGAGGAAGAGCTGACAGCTTTTTCCTTCCATTCTGCAGGTTGTCTCCTCATTCTGTTGATTGTTTGCTTTGTTGTGAAGACGGTTGTTAGTTCGATTTGGTCCCATTCCTTGATTTGGGGTACTTTTTCTTGTGTCACTGGAGTTCTGCTCGGAAAGTCCTTGTCTACATCTGTGTCTCCAAGAATTTTACCTATTCTATCTTGTAGCACATTAAGTGTTTCTGTTTTGACACTTAGGTATTTGTTCCATTTTTATTTCAGTTTACTATATAGTATACAATATGGTTATAGATGCAATCCTCTGTATGCGCCTAGACAGCTTTGCCAGCATCATTTATTAAAGAGGCTGCCTCACCTCCTGCATGTGTCTTTGACCCTTTTGCCAGAGATAAAATAGCGGAATGTGCCTGGGGTTGTTTCTCCTCCCTCCATTCTGTTTCATCCATCTACATCTTTTTGTGCCAGTACTACGTTGTTTTTACCATAGTAGCTTTGTAATTGAATGGCAAACCCGGAATTACTATGCCTCATGCTTGGCTTTTGCTACCCAGGATGGCTTTGGCTAGCCTGAGTCTTTCTGGTTCCATATGAATTTTAGGGTGTTTTTTTCTACCTCTATGAAGAATGCTGCCATGAGCTGGTGCAGCTGTTGATGTTCCTAGGGTAAAAATGGTGAGGGGATTTAGGAATAAAGGTAAGAGATGAAAGCTAGGGGCTGGGGAGATAGCTCAGTAGAATAAGTGCTTGCCTGGCAAACACCAGGGCCTGAGTTCAATCTCCAATTCCACAAAGAGAGAGGAGGGGAGGGGAGAGGGAGACGGAGAGAGCAAAGCTGAGGTCAAGTGGAGCACTTCCTCCTGGCGGGAGGCAAGGAACCGCCCAAGAGCTGCATCATGTATATCTCCTGAGACCGATGTGAACTTCAGCCTCTCTGCATAGCAACCTGTCTGCAAGCTGGAACAGTGTGTTTACACGATTCCCAGTGCTCTCCATCCTTTGTCTTAGCCCTACACGTGTGACTGAGGCCCAGTTTAGGCCACTCCCTGCAGAACGTTTTTGGTATTTTGATTGGGATCGCATTAAATGTGTAAGTCAGTTGTGGAAGTACAGATATTTTTTTTTTAATTTTGTACAGGATCTCACTATACAACTCAGACTCGTAGTGAACCTCATGTTTTAAGCCTGTCCAGCACTGGCATTACAGGTGTGCGCCATCACACCTGGACTCAGTATACACATTTTGACTCCATCCAGGTACAGTAGATGTCTTTCCATTTTCTGAAGTTCTCTTGTTTTCATTGCAAAGATCTTTTATTTCCCTAGTTATATTAATTAATAAGTTTTCACTTTCATTGGTGCCACTGTGAATGGTATGTTTTTTCCCCTAGTTTCTTCCTCAGTAAGTTCACTACTGGTGTACAAGAATGTTATTTCTTTTAGTGTATCGATTTCACAGCCTGTTACATTATTGAATTTTCCCATTTACTTTCCACACATTCGGTGGAACTTTTTGGGTCTTCTGTGTAGTGGGCCGTGTCATCTGCAACAATGATAGTTTGGCTTCTATTTTCCTTACATAACCCTTGTGTTTCTTTCTCTTCCTGGATTGCTGCGGCTAGTGTTTGGGGTACTATGTTTAGCATTGACAGTGGGTAGCCTTCTCTTGTTCCCAATTTTAAAGGAAAGACTCCATGCTCTCCCATTTCATATGCAGTTGGTCGTTTGTCTGTCATCAGTGGCCTCTGTTGGACACAGAGAAAACCTTGCAGGGTTTTCCTCAGGATTTTTGTCAATGAGCAGATGCTGTTCTTAAGATGGTTTTACTTAGACCCATTGTTTAATGTGTACACATTTGCGAATTCCCCAAATTTCTCCCGTGGGTTTCTAATCTATTTCAACTGTTATCAGAAAACATAATTTGATATTTCCATAATCTACAAGATTACTGTAACAGTTCTTCAGTTTGGTTCTATTACCTGATATATATCTCTCGCTAGAGAAAGTTTCCTACACGTCTGAGAAGAATATGCATTTTTCTGTTTGGCAGATAAAGTGTCATTATTTTCAAAGTCACCAAATATACACCCTCCTTCTTCGTTGTTTTCATTCTCTTTTATAATTATCAATCATTATCCATGAGAAAATCACTTAAGTATCTATTTCTACCTATTGCAGCTTTTAACAAGACTGATTGAAATGCAGGCTTCTCTTCTCAAAGAGCCATAAATGCTTCTTAAAAAAAAAAAAAAAAAAAAAAAGCGAGTCCATTCTGAGCACCTACAGACACCTTCAAGGCTTAAGAACAGGGGGTGAGGGGTGAACTAGTGGCTGCCCGGTGCTCAGAGGCTCTGGGCGGGCTGTCAACTCCTCTGGCTTGCCGCACCTTGAAAGCCATGAGCAGGACGACTGTCCCAGAAGATGGGGCAGGGCACTGATATCAGTTTGCCAGGGCTGCCCAAGCCACACTCCCCATGGCTCACACAACAGCTGCCGTCAGCCCAAGGTCTTGGTTGCTGGAAGGCCAGGGCCAAGGTGCCAGCTTCCGGGTCTGGGAGGGCGTCTGCTCCAGCTTTCGGGCTGGTTGGGCATCACCCCAACCTTCACACGAGCATCTCGCTGCAAGTGCCTGTGCTGAAATTGCCTCTTAAGGTGAACCCCTTGCACGGGATTAGAGGCTCGTCCTAATTAGGCACAGCCAATTACTACAGCTGAATCGATTTTATGTGTAATAAGCCTTCTTCCAAACAAGGTCGTGTCGTGAGGTCCTAGGAATTAGATTTCCAGTGGGTAAATTTGAGGAGGAAAATACTCAGGCCACAGCAGCTTGAATACGGTGAGATGGCTCAGTTTTTCCCCACCTAACAGTCCCAGAGCCACCACCCAAGTCACTGAGCATTCCAGGCTCCCAGCTGGCTCCCTCCCCCCAATCCCTGAGTTAATTCTCTCCCCAAAGTAACCGCTATTTTAGAGACTTTATTTGAAAGCCAAAGATCTATTTTTATCTCCCAATATCAGCTCGAATCTGCCTGCCTCAGCAGGGACTGCTGGCCCAACTCTCTGGTCTCGTCTCAGCGTAGGGATCCGCTCCAGGGTCTGCCTGCCTGTCCTGTGGCTGGAGGCAAAGGAAACCCGTGCCGACCGATTCAAGTCCATCAGAGGCCACCCCCTGGGTCACCCAGCAATGAGACGTGTTCCCGGACCGGTCTCCACCGGTGTTGTCTGCGTTGGCTTGCAAGGGGCTCTGGGGTAAAGGCTCCCCGTGACAGCTCCTGGCCCCCCTGGCCCCTCTCCACTCCCCATAAGCCAGGCCTCCTGCCTGTGGCCCTCAGTGGGCAGGCCACCTTGGATGATGCTTCCAGCGAGCAGAGAAGGTGTCTGCTTCAGGAAGACAAGAGCAGCCGTCCCCACCGGCTCCTGTAGGGCTTGCACCCCGGCTTGGGCCACACCCTGCACGGCTTCCTTTGTTGTTTCCAGCCTGCTCATTCTCCCGATTGCTTTAGAGTGCTCTGTAGCTGCACAGCACAAATATAGCAGAAAATCCAGCAGCTGCGCAGAACACAGTGGCGTGAGCCTTTGATTCCAGCACTGTGAGAGGCCGAGGCAGGGAGATCACAAGCATAAACCCACTTTGGACCACTTAGTGAATGAGTGAGAGAACCTGTCTCCAAACGATAAATAAAAAGCACTGGAGATGTGCTTCGCCTCAGGCTTGATCGCCAGCACCACGAGCGCTGCAGCAGCAAGATCCACCAGGAGTGCTGAGCATTTGCTATGCCCCGTACGCACTGACACATCTGAAGGTCGCTGTCACCTAAGCAACATCCGATGCCCGCCTGTATAATGTTGGAATTTCCCTGTATCTTCATGAAAGTCCTCTGCTTTGATCTTAATTCAGTACATTTCTGCTCCATCTACAGTCGCCCAGGAGGTATTCCGGAACTTAGCTAACTGCTTTGCTTCTCCCAAGGCCAACCAGAAGTCTCACCATGGGACCAGCCAGATAGCTCAGACGACTGAAGTGACTGCTTTAGCAGGGCACAGCCACCGGGGTTTGATCCCCATTGCGCTGCACCAGCCCTGCCCCCCAGGGTACACTGAGACAACGATTGAGCCTGGGTATGGTGGCACGAGCCTGTCACCCCAGTGCTTGGGAGACTGAAAACAGGAGGATCACCACGAGTCCAATCTACATAGGGAGACCCTGTAGACGCTGTCCTACAAAATAAGTCTCACTAAATGAACTCCCCCATCCCAGAGCTTCCTGGACACCCTCCCCATTCCTGCTGCCCAGGCTGAGCTCAGCTTTCCTGTGGAAGGGCATGGCCTGCAGCCTGTCCCCTCCGCACTGATGCCCAGTGAGTTAGTTTCCTAAAGTGGAGCTGCGGATGTGCCACTCTGGACTCACCCTTGTCCAGCACGACTCACCAACTCTGGGCATGAAGGTGGGCACTGTGGGTTTTACTGGCCTTTCCTGACCTTCCCTCCCCCTCCTCCTCCTCCCACTGATGAAGCCTCAGCTCTCTCCTCCCACCTTCAGGAGTCCCAGCTGGAGGCCCACCCCTGGGAACAAGGACACCTGCTCTGTGCCATGTATCTAGAGCTCAGAGGTCAGGGGTGTGGGCCACGAAAGGGCAGGATGCTCTCAGCTCTTGCAGGCAGTGCCTTGAAGAAGCGACTAAGCTTACTGCATCTCTCCTGCTCCACGTGGAAAACGGGGCTGTGCGTGCAGACCAGGCTGGACTCAAGCTGCAAATCAGTAACTCACATATGACAGACTTGGCTCCCAGTGCTGGAAGCTGAGCAGCACACTTCTGTGAAAAGCACATCCGTAATTCCAACACTCTGTAAGGCTGGGCCACGAAGCTCACAAGTTTGGGCCCCTGCCAGGCAACCTAATGACTTGCGGAGACCCTGTCTCAAAATGAAAGGGAATGGGAGAGAAGGGATGGAGAAGTAGCCCAGGGCAAAGGCCCGCAGCATAATTCTCAGTATCACTTAATCAATTGATTAATTAATTAATACGACCATGGGCCAAGGAAAAAGTCTTCAAGAGAATAACAAGATGCATGAGACAGTGTGAAAGTGGAAAGCCCGTGGGCCCAGGGGAGGCGTCTCCCATTAATAAGCCAAGGGCTCGCCTCGAAAAAGGAAAATTAGTAAACCCAAAGAAAGTAAGGAAGACAAACAGTGGGGGAAACCAAAGAAACCCCAAACAAGCGGCAGGTAGGAAAATCAACAAATCAAAATGTCAATTCTTTGCTCAGTGTACCAGTTGCTCTTCTTGTTGCTGACACAAAATACCTGGTGCACAGAGTTAAAAGAAAGAGGATCTATTTGCCTCCAGTTCCTGGAGGTTTCAGCGCGTGCACAGCTGGCTCCAAGGCACTGTGGAATGGCAGAGGCACAGCAAAGAGGAAAAACAGTCCGTGGCAGACAGGGGAGCAGAAGGTAGCAAGGGGCAGGCGAGGGCAGCAGCCCCACACGTACAGAGGCGCTCCTTCCGTCCCTTCTATCTCATTGAGGTGAGCTGCCCCAAGGTACTCACAGCCAGGCTTGGGGCACCCTTAACCCTACCACCATTCATCCCAGGATCACACACCCTACCCCCTAGAAGCCACATCTACAACCATAGGAGGCTTTGGGGGAGCATCTGGACACAGTCACTAAAACAGGTAACTCTCTAGTAAGGCCAGTGAGACAGAGAAGAGAGAAAAGATGCACTGAGCAAAGAATTAAACAGAATCACCACAGGCTCTGCAGACTTCCATAGGAAAATAGATACATACGGCAAAAATTCTACACAAGCAAAAACAAACACGAAGTGGATCTGTTCTTCAAATAACAAAAACTGTGACAGCTCACCCCAGTGTGAAGTGGGTCATGTGTGCACCAGTAGCCCTGTAAGGGAAATTGTAACTGGAAATTCCACACAAAGGATATTTCATGCCCTGGTTGTCGTATTAGAGAATTGTTCCAAATATCTAAAGGTATTTAGAGGAATATCTGAAGAAGAATCAATAACAATTTTATGCCATCTCTTCAAGAAAAGCAAAGAAAAATGAACTCTTCTCAATTTACTTTAAGAAGTCAGACAGTATTTCACACACCCCCATACACAAAGTAGACGAAAACCAAAAACATAACCTAATATCACCCCTTCACAGAGATGTGAAAGTCTTCAAAGCATAAAAAGAAGTACATATCATAGCCAATTGGGTATGATGTAACAAGAATCTAAAGTTGAGGCCAGGAGATAGCTCAGCAGAATAAGCATTTGCCTGGCAAGCTCAAGGTCCTAAATTTAATACCTGGCATAAAAAGGAAGGAAGGAAGGAAGGAAGGAAAAATCCAAAGTCTTTCAATATTTAAAAGAAATCAATGAAACTATCACATCAATAGGCTAAAGAAAAACTCCAAGATCATAATAATTAATGCAAAAAAGATATTTGATGAAATTGAATACCCATTCCTAATAAAACTCGTGTGTGTGCACGCACATGCATGTGTGTGTGTGTGTGTGTGTGTGTGTGTGTGTGTGTATGCAGAGTGAAAGAGATCCTCAGCTTGATAAAAGAGTACACACAAAGGCTACAGTGTAATTCCTGGCAGGATAACCCATGGTTCCCCTTAGGTGAGGACCAGGACAGGCTATGTCTGCTTCATCTCTCATGGTCAACAAAGTGCAAGAATTTCTACCCAGAGCCACAGGATAAGGTAAGGAAATAAAAGAGTGTGTAAACCGTACCTTTCTCACCATTGCAGAAGGCAAGCTGGCCCTGCACAGTTAAGGAGCCCTGGGGAGCCCTGCCATGCCCCCGCACCCCTGTCATGGAGGCCTTGCTGAGCTCGCCTCCCCCACTCCAAACCCCAGACAGCAGGAGCCTTGGAGAGCCTACCAACACCCCCACTGTCTGGGAGCCTGGCTGACACACGCCCCTCCCCACCTGCATTTCTGAGCCCCAGTGAATGTTGGGAGCTTCAAAACTGTCAAAACAAAGGGGCAAAGAGCAATCTCAGACCTCTAGCCTACCCAGAACGAGTTCAGGAGACAAGAAAATAAAAGAACTTGGAAGTCACACACCTGACATTCGTGAAATGATAGCAGCTGACGTACAGAAACAGCTTTGTCAGGCTACAGGATAAAGCGATCAGAATTAATCTCTTAGGGGCCCAGCAGGATGGCTCAGCAGTCTAAAGCGCCTGCTTGGGAAAGCTTGGGCAGCTTCAGGGACCTCGGTTCGATCCCCAGCACCACATGCTGCCCCAGCCCTGCCCTCGGGACGGGCTGAGCCAGCCATGGAAATGAGTGAATAAACAAACAAAGGTTCTGAAACAAGAAAAAAATAAATAAAATAAAAAATTCTTTAAAAAAAAAGAATTAATCTCTTAGATAAAAAAAGAAACAA
>PVJA010013936.1:0-48467 GCA_004027025.1 Myocastor coypus | reverse complement strand
TCAGGTAACTGAAGCCTACAGAACCCCAAATAACATCAACCCAACTAAAAACACGCCAAGACATATAATAGTCAAGATACCAGAAATCCAGCTGAAGAATAATATACTAAAAGCTGCTAGAGAAAAGAAACAGGTCACATTTAAAGGAAAACCCATCAGAATAACAGCGGATTTCTCTTCACAAACCATGAAGTCAAGAGGAGCATGGAGCAGAGTGCTTCAAGTCCTCCATGAAAACAATTTTCAGCCCAGACTGTTGTACCCGGCAAAACTCTCCTTCAAGTATGAAGGAGAAGTGAAATATTTCTATAACAAAGAACAACTAAAGAATTTCATGACATCAAAGCCAGTGCTACATAATATTCTAACAAATATTTTAGAAAGGGACCAAAATGACCCGAATCCAACAAATGAGAACAGAAAGATCCCACCAAATAGAGTAACCAATCAGTGGCTGAGCTCGGCTTGAAACATAAAACAGTTACTATTGCAGTGTGGAGATTTACTAATAACAGTAATAATAATTCATCATTGTTAAAAATTACAAAGTATAAATTAACAATTCTCAAGCCTGCCATGGGCTCAGGTTAGTGGCTTCTTCCTCTCAGGAGAGGGTCTTCCCCTTTCTGAAGCCAGCCACACACCTGAAATGTTGTCCTCTTGCATCCTGTGAGAATCCACTGCCCACAGTGCCACTGGGGGCTTACCGAGAGGCAATGTAAACGTACTATTTCGATGTCAATTCTATACTCATCCAAGGCCCATCTCCGCAGCTAGCCTCCTCCTTCGCTCCACACACATCCTCTCCTTCTTCCTACTGGTTACTAGTTCCTCCTTGGGTTCACAGGAGGGCACTGGAATTTCCCTAACAAATAACAAAATGTCTCCTTAATGGTCAGCAATGACAAACATCATTACTGGAAATAATATAGAAAATATTTAATCCAACCTTTCTATTTTATAGATTGGGAAGCTAACACTCAGGGGGAAAAAAAGAAAAAGTATGACTTGCCCAAGATCACACTGCTTGAGTTCAGAAATGGTGTCTGAATTCTTTATCTGTTGTCCTCTGTATTCTAAATACCAAAATCTAGCCTCTGGTTACATGCTGCCTTGGCTTATCTTATTGTCTTACTAAAAGAAAAAATCCTATATGGAACTGCAGCAGTAAACTAGTAGGACTGAAACAACTTACCCACCTTACCCACCCAGTACCCACTCCATGGTTCTCAGTTCTGGTTGCACACCAGAGTGCCCTGCGCCACTTCATAAATATCCCAATTCCCAAGCCCCATCATGGATCGAAGACCAAAGTCACAGTGAGGAGAGCCCTGGCATCCATTCTTCTCAAAGCTGCATGGGTAATTCTAACAGGCAGCAAAGGGTGAGAGAGATTGGTCTATCAGATGGCCAAGAATCCTATCAGCGGATTCGCATCATTATGATTGAAATGAAATGTAACTAATTATATTTCCAAGCTATAAAAGCTTAATTCTAATACAATTAAAATATTCAGCTGAGAGACTGAGAACAGATTTCTGACCACAGTAGTTCTTTCTGAGTTCATACCAGTAATCAGAGGGCAAACTTGAGACGCCTCCATCCGCCCCTGTTTGCAGAAAAAGCACATCAGCCTGAAATAATAACACGGCTCACTAGTAAAAACAGAATGTCTCGGTATGTGAAGAATCACTTTGTTTTCATATTATAAATTAAGGAAATAAGTGATGAATAAAAATGTTACAAATTCAAATTAAACTTTGGCCTTCTGGGTGGTCTTCCCTTCCATTACCTTAGGTTTCTTACCTAACCAGTTTGACCTCAGGTAAAGTATGAAATTTAAGTCCCAAGGCCAAAGTTCCTTTGAAGGACAAAAGATTCATATAGAAGCTAGGAGGGTACAATAAAATACATAAAATAGAATAGTAATCCCTGTAAGACTTGGGATAACTATTCTCTAAACTTTACCTCCTATCCAGGAAGACATTCACCATTGGTACACTGTTGAGCGGACAGAAATAGGGCCACAGAAGTCCAAGAGCACCTTCAAAAGTGACACCTCAACAGCAGCAGCAATAAAAATGTACTGGTTGAGGTGAGCAGAGTAGGCACATGTCATCCTAAAACCAAAGATTAATAAAAACTAGGTGTTAATACCAGTATTTAAGCGATATAAGAAAATAAATGTTCACTGAGTTTCCCCTGAATGAAAAAGGGGCTAGAGTGTGAGGAGAAGAAAGCAGGAAATTAGAGTAGACTCAGGGTTGAATGCTTTTGTGGTTCTGTATTACATCTGCATCTTTCACATTCATCACCTTCTCCTGCCTCAGCCATCAGCCCAACCCCACCAATGAAAAGTTATAATTATCCTCACTTTGAGGATAAGGAAAATGATCGCTGGAGAGGTCAAGGTCCTCTCAGGATTCCACAAGCTAGAAGTAGATGCAGCTGAATTTCAATTGAGGCTTTTTTAATGCCAAGAGGGGAAGGATGCCATCCCACTGTAGAGATAGAACTCTGCAAGGATACAGTGAAACTCCATGAGGGAGGTAGGGGAAGCTCCCTTTATCTATTTCTGTGGGAGCCATGGACATATGGCCCCTGGGCCAGAATATTAAATTAGAACCTTCTCTAGCTAATACATCAGCAGTGCTGGCTTTCAGCAGCCCTTCCTGATAAAATGGAGGTGTGCATAATAATCAATGTTAAATCATCCTCCCCAAGCTTCCCCTCTGCAATTATTTACCCTTCTCAGATGTCATTATTTCTCTGTCATTTTTGCTTTTCTCTGAGTTCCTCACCACTCCTCCTTTCACAGAGAGTCAAAAGTTTCTCCCTGCCTGACAGTTCTATCTGCTATGCCTTGGACCAGGACCAAGGGAAATTGTCCAACAAAAGGGTAGGAGGCTGAGCCCAATGCAATGGGTTAGACATCAGGAAAGAAAAGACAGATCAAGGAAAAGCAATGCTGGATCTGGGGCTTACATTCAGAACCATTCTGCTTTTTGACTTTCATGATAAATTTGTGAAGTAATATTTTTCTCAATGTTCTGAGATGAATGTTAAGCATTCTCAGTACAGAATAACCATGTTAGGTAATATATATGTGAGTTAATTTTAGTCAGGATGTAAAATAAATATATACTCCAAAACATTATACTAAAAAGGAAAAAAAAAAAAAAACACTACACTGTACATGATGAATATATACAATTTTATCTGTCAATTTAGAAGTAAAAATGGAGCATACTGTTCATAATTTAAATAGTACATTTAAAGAATTTTTTCTCCATTTCACAGAACAGAAAGCTGAGGTGTAGCCAACTTAAATCACCTGACAGAAGTCTCACAGTAAATTGCAGAACTGGGCTCGGAGTCCAAAACCAACAAGAAAGTCAGTGTTCTTCCCATAGCACAGTCCATCTGCAAGAGCAAAGAAGGAGCACAGAAGCAAGCTGGTCAGAATTAGAGGAAGGGCAAAGGCTTCAGGCTAAGGTTAATTGTCTGAGGGTCAGGAATCATTGAAACTAGAGTTCAGGCATCACCATAGAGATCTAGAGTCCAGGCATTACCATAGGGGTCTAAAGTCCAGGCATCACCATAGGGGGCTAACGTCCAGCCATCACGATAGGGGTCCAAGTAGCCATACAGTGTTAGGGCACTTTACAAAAGAAATCATTTGCCAAGATGTGGGAAGACCATAAAGAATGATTCAGAACCTCAAGGACAATTACAGAGAGCTACTCTTACCCACTCCAGCCCATAACATGCAAAAGTAGGGAGCAATTACTGCTGAGAGTGCTGAATGGAGGAAGCCAACTACCAGGATCTTAAACTTCCTAGAAGACACAGAAAGACAGACAATGAGCAAAGCTTCCACCCTTGCACTCTCCTTCTGTGGCTCTCCTGCTGGTACTAGGCAGCTGGACTCATCCGGAAGCAAGAACAAAGGAAGCTCTCCTTCCTTCAGTCAGCAGCCCAGGCAAAGCAAGGCAAAAGGGTAGTAGCAGAGAGTATGGCAAGAAAGGAGGTGGGTACAAACCACATCAGCAAGGAGAGGTCCAGACCAGAAACCAAACAAGCCAGAAAACATGTTCCAGAGCCCAGGTACATCAAAGAGTAGAGCAATTTCTGAGACAAAGAACATATCAGGAGTATAAAAAGAAATTCACTGTCCTGGTTTCAAAAGAAGTAAGACCATAGAGTTATAGAGTCTGAATAATAAGGCAGGTATGGAACTAGGCTGCATGTCCTAGATGGTTGTAGAAACACCTCAAGAGAGATCTACATACTTAGCTATTTTTTTCAAGGGCTTAGGGCCTGCTCTGTGTTGATAGCTTCAGTGATTTTTAAAAATTCACCTCTCTGGCCAGTGCCTGACACCTGTTGTTCTTACCATCTGATCTGTGCTTTCTTCTAGCTTTCCAAGAACGCAGTGGCTTCAAGCAGAGACTACCATCATGGCTTCATGACTCACGAATTGTATGATCTGGAATAAGTTATTAAACATTTGCCCTCCTCAGTTTCATCATCAATAAAATGGGCCTAAGAATCATTTCTCCTCCATTTAAAGCTAATAGTAAAAAGATAATTACTATTTGACTGAACAAATTTTCTTCCTGTATTTCCTCAAAAGTCATATAATTCTTCTCAGTTTAATACTTTCCTAAGTGTCCCACTCTTATGAGTAAAGAAAGACTAACAATATTATGTATTAATTTAGTAAGTCTTGAATGGCATGACCTTAGTTCTCAGCAGTTCTCTGAGCACTTGACTTCTTTATTCAGTTATACATTAAGGTAACCATACATACTTCAGCTTCTTCTCAAGGTTTATAGGGTTCACACACGTGTTCTGTAAACATCAAAACTATGACATACAAAGCTGCCATATCATTAAACAAGCCAATTTATGCATAACAGCAAGCATACCTTAAATATGGTCTACAATCACTGAAGCTTAATGTGTTTGACAAAGTAAACAAAAGGAACAGTGCCTCCCTTAACAGAGAACTATGAAAAATGAATATGTCAGTGCATAACATGGTACCTGCCATATAGCAAGGGCACAAGAATTATTAGCAATTATCATTATTATCATTCTCCTTCACAAATATTTATTGAACTTCAGGCTGTGAGTGGGAAGGAGAATCATCTGTATTGCTCAGGAGCTTCTGATAAATGCAGGGATGCGCCAGTGATTCTGGTACGAGGGCAAACGTAAGGGGCCTCTCGAGAGGGACTGCAAGGCTCCAGCTATAAATCTACAGGAAGCCAGAGGCCAAGAGGAGTGAAGGAAAAGCAGCAATTAAAAAGTGTACCACACATGATATTGACTTGGGGAAGCTAAGAAGCCAAGGACCGTTCTCCAGCCCCTCCAAGCAACTATAAATGAGAAATCCAAGGAGCAGCCATGGAGCTCAGCCAACATTCCACTTGGAACTTTTTTTTTTTTTTTTTTTTGTCTTAGTTTTGCACCCTGGAGCTAAGCATTCCTTCACAGAGCAGTGAAACTGTTCTGGGCATTTCACAGAGGCACCTTTGCAAATGGTATTAGTGGAGTCCATTTGCATAGAAGTTACTGCATTTGCATTCATCACTGCAGGAGCAAATGGGAATAGAATGAGCCAAAGAAATAAGTTGGCAAGACTTCGAAGAGGCTGAACTGAAAGAACTATTATTACATAGGCTGAGAAGTCTATGCAGTCTGCTTACAATAGTCCAGTGATGAGGAAACAGATTGTCAATATCCCCACCAGATAAGTAGGGTGAGAAAAGGACACCATCGTACCTGAAGGAACCAACCTAGAAGACAGCTGGGCACAGAAGCACTGTGCTCTGTGCCAGCCTTCCAGTCCACCCAACCAAAAGCAGATGGAGCCAGAAGGGGGCTGGGTGCAAACCACATCAGCAGCAAGTGGTCAGACAGGAAACCAAACAAGTTAGAAGAGAAGTTTCAGAGACCAGGTGTGCCAAGGACTAGAGCAATTTCTGGACCAAAGAATAGGCCTCCTGGTTAAAGGACTTCTAGACCTTGAAACCATGAACAGGCACATCCTCGTAAAAGGGAACAAAGGACAGTGAGCAGGCTGAAGTGTACCGGCATGGGCCATTGGGCAAGTTCACTTATTCATCTAGCAAATACTGAATGATCACTTACACAGTGCCATCTATTATTTTAAGCAATGAGCATACAGCTAAAAGGAAAATGAACAAACTTCCTGCCCTCATGGAGCTTATACTCTAGTGGTAGAAAATAGATATGGGCAAATAAACTAATAAACGTATTACTTGTCTTCAGGTAAACACAAGTACTACATAAAACAAATAAGAGCAACATTTTGGTGAGAAATAGATGAGGTAGAGAAGGTCAAAAGGCTCCAGAAACAACTTCTCTCCTTCCTGATTTAACTTCAACTTCAAGGAGAGGGACCATCACAATCCCTGAACTATACTCTACAATGCTGATTAGGCCTCTGGTGAGAGGCATTACACTTTCAAATAAGTGCGTGTGGAGGCTGAGAATGTAACACAATGGTAGAGCATACACCCCAGCATTGTCAGGGTCCTGCTTTCTATCCTTACTACTGCAAAACAAATAAAGTAGGTGGATACTTTTTTCTCTCTAAGATAAGCATCAGGAACAGTAAGCAACCCAGGACCCAGCTCCTCACTGCAGACAAACTGGCATCCTCTCCTCTCTCCATTTGTGTAGTGTGAGCAGCAAGATGCCCTGCTTCTTCAGTCCAAATATGTGTAACCATCTGCTGGTCCCCTGGTCTTTTCTGCCTTTCTTATACCTAACAGTACTGCACAGAAAGCCAGGGCTCAGGTCTAGCCCAAGAACAAGAAGTGCGGGGACTGAGGAGGGACTGGCACTCAGGACAGCAGTGACAGCACTATAGTCTGACTTGACTAATTTTTATAAAAAGTTGCCACCTAGTCTATCCCCATTCTCCACTGGTCTTCAGTTGGCTTTGTGAGGGTCCATATCAGGTCACTAATGTGGAGATTTCCAGTCATTCACCAGGTGTATCAGTCAGCTATCATTACCTAACAAGCAACCACAAAATTCCGTAGCCCACAACAGTAAGCATGTACTTTGCACAGGCACACGTGGTTTGGCTGGTGGTTCTGATGATTTTGGCTAGACTTGCATGGGCATCAATGGGCTGCACTAAGCTGAAGGTCAGGTACAGGTCAGCTGCAATGTTTCCCAGGTTTCTTGGATTGGCTAACCAATGTGCCCTTCTCATGATGGCAGCACAAAGATAAGAAAGAAAGAAAAATACCCAAGCACCTATGACCTTAGGCTCCAAGATAGCACATTATCCCACGGTACATCCCATGAGGCCTTAGGTGGATGCTGGAGACAGAGAACAGCAGAGAAGCAATGGGAACCATGGACATCTGGACCACTTCTTCATGTAACTTACTTGTAACTTCAGGACCTGCTCAAATCTGATCATATACCTACCTCTTCCATTTGATAATGGACTGTTACTGTGCTTGTCCAACTTTATGACTCAGTAGATCAGAAGGCACCAAGTTCTCGGTAGGCAGATCATGTCACATGTTAAGCTAGTATCTCATGATCAAGCATTCGGTTTCCACTAAGATCCAGTAGCAGACCAAGAGGTACTTCTCAAACAAAAAGTGTTTGAGAAGTAACGATAGAGCCATACTCTAAAATTTTGAGGGTCTCCACTGTGATTCAACTATGGGAGCCTGCCAGAGGTTCTACACAGTATCCCTCTTTGCCACTGACATCTCTAGTACTATTGGATTTCACCCAAGTAGAAGAGCAGCATGTACAACAGTCTGGGTCTCTTGCAGCACCTTCTCTTCTTCTAGGCCATACTAGCAGCTCAGAGTCACTCAGTAAATGGGCAAGAATATGCCACTCAAATACAAGCATGTGTTACCTCCAAAGTGCAAACAGGTCCTCTAGGTACTATGTCTCTGGGTTGTAGGAGAGAACAGAAGCAACAACTTATCCTTTATATTAGAATGGACCAGTGTGATATCTTGTGGAAGCAAGATGATCAAGATCCCTGTTAATTAAGCTGTGACACAGAACTGGAGAGTTACTATATTCTGAAGTTTGACAGTAAATAGGATTTCTGACCTTGCTAACTAAAAGCAGATTGCTTCTGGTGAGCCTTGTAGATAACATGGAGAAAGAGGTATTTGCCTAATCTATAGCTGCACACCCCATACCAGATGTGTCAACATCTGCTTCAGAAGCTGCAATGGGAATCAGCACTTGATTTAGTTTGTGGCAATTTATCATCCTTCTCCAACACACATCTGTCTTCTACACAGACTAAATAGGACAGTTGAAAGGGGATATGGTGGGAACCACCAACCCTACATTTTTTAAGTCCTTGGTGATGCTATTAACATCTGCAATCCTTCCAAGGATGTGAAATTATTTTGTATTTACTATTTTCCCAGATAGAGACAACTCTAATGGCTTCTATTAGGCCTTTCCTACCCTCATTTCACTGGTTAGGGAGCCAATATGAGGATTCTACCAAGTACCAAATATATCTATCCCACTTATACATCCTAGAACTGAAGAAATGCCTACAAAATGGATTTCATGACCTGCAGGACCCACTGTGAGTCACTCATTGACTAAAACTCCATTGATCACCTGATCTCCATAGGTCCCTACTCCTAATAGAAGGCCACAATGATCTTTCAGGTCTCATGGAATCAGTGTTAGTTGGTCACTTCCTTTTCCCTAAAATATTGCTACCCTTATAAAAGGGTATAAATCACTTCAGGGAAAGATAGGAAGAACCCTAACAGTGTAAACTTTACTGGTATATCAGGTTCTTCCCTTACCTTCCTCAGACTGGCTGACTAACCACAGTGTGTCTTCTTCAGATGACAGCAGGAAAGAAAGACAAGCACAACAAGAGCACCTCACAGCCTTCAGCTCAGAGCTAGCAGAGTATTACCTCTGCTCATACTCCCTTAGTCCAAAATAAATCACTCAGGTAAGTCTCAACTCTAAGGGCAGGGATCTGAATCTACCCTTACTGGCAGAGCTATAGAGGTACATGGCGAATACAGGACAAAATGAAGAAATAGGGCCAACCATGCCTCATGCACACACAAAGCTTGGGAATACCCTGAAAAGTATAGAGATGGCCTAGAGCTGTGGTGAAACTTTTAGAGCTTTCGGTGGTACAAACAGCCTGTGACAGCACTTGTGCTACAGTTTGCCACCACTGGTCAAAGGAAAAAAGGACCTTAAGTAGGAAACTAGGTCATATTTTAGTCACCTTTGACTAAAGCTTGCCAACAAAGAAGCAGTGACTGTTTCTTAATGATAATACCCACATTCCCTGAGCATCTACTTTCTAGTAGGTGTTTTATTCAAATAAATCCATCTTAATCCCCATGAAAACTTTTTAGGTGAGCTCAGTAGTCCTCTCCATTTTGCAGATGAATAAACTGAGGCACAAAGAGGTGAGGTGAATTATTCAAGGTCACAGAGCTAGAAAGCACCAGCCAAGATGGGTACTCAGGCAGTCAAGTTCCAGGGGAGACCCTCCTAACAAACAGTAATACTGTCTTCACCAGGGCAAGTTGAGCACACTTGTGCCGGGTCTGTTCTGTGTCCCAGACACAGTTTCAATGGATACTCGTTTACAGAAAAAGTGATACACGTGGAGAGTGGGAAGGAAAGCACAAGAGCCGGGACCTCTCTGACTTACAGGAAATGTTGGCTCTCAGAGGCAGGAGCTCAGACAAAATCCAGCTAAAATCTGGTCCAGAATAGAAAGAGGAAGAATGAGCAAAGACCTTCCTAGGAACCTGGAAAGGAGTCTCAGTTACTCTTCTCTCATTGCTGGGACAAAATACCCAACACCCAAAATGAAGGAAAGAATGGTTTATCTCACAGTCATTGGAGGTTTCAATTCATACTCAGCTTGCTTGAAGGCAGAGTATCACATAGCAGAGAGCAACTGTTTGCAGCAGAGCCAAAAGGCAGAAAGCAAATGGAGTATCAGCAGCTCAGGCAGCTAGCTAGCCTCTCTCCCCTCCTTACATTGTAATGCCCCAGCACAGGTGCAGCACCTACAACCATGTTAACTAATCACAAACTCCAGAAGCTGCCCATGATCGCACGAGGCTTTGGGGGGACACCTAGACACAAGCCATAACAGGAGGGGATGAGGTGGATAAGGCAAAGGCCGAGTGGACAGAGTGGCTGGAAAGAAGCCCTCAGGACTGAAGAAAGAGTTGACTTTGAAAATTACAACATCAATCTCAGTAGCCTATGTCTCTAAGTTAGTGGAACCTGGAGTTTCATGTCCAAGCCATCGTGAAATTGGTGGCATAGGAAGGATAGGGATGAGCGAGAGAGAGAGTAGGTACACTGGGACATATTTCAGGCAGCCCACAGGTCTGGGTGGTGAGTAAAGAGACAGGGAGACAGCAAGTCCCCAGAGGCAAGTTGCTGAACCATATTCAACTTGTCGTTCACTCTTATTATAAACAAGGGTAATGGCCTGTGCAGTAAGCTTTTTTGGTACTTTCAGACACTGAGTTTGCATTTGACACATACAGCATCTCTACACAGGAAACAGCTTGTTCTAAAAATAATGCTACCAGTGCTTCGAGAGATTAAATGTCTGCTCTAACATCATACAGTTAATTAAAACTGGAATCAAGACTTTAACCTCTTACCCCTGCACCAGTCTTGTATCTTTTCTTGAAGAAGGACAAACAGAATAACCTAGGCTTTGGTCTCTTCAAGGAAGACAGTGCTTTAAGTCTATATCAGTCATTCACTCTTTAGTATGATATATTATGTCCTGGATGTAAAAAAAAAAAAAAAAAAAATACGTGGGTGCACCAGAATAGTGCAACAAGGGCTCCACCAAGGGGTGAAAGGTAAACAGTACAGTGAACATCAAAATATTTCAGAGGAACTTTCCACACTGTAGGCAGGACTGTAAACTAGTGCAGCTGCTATGGAAATAAGTATAGAAGTTCCAAGTTCCTCAAAATACTGACAGTAGAGCCACTGTTTGATTCAGCTATTTCCATCCTCAGTATATTCCCAAAAGACGTAAAAGCACCATGCTATGGTGATACCTACCTACCTACATTTTTTGCGGTGCAATTCACAATAAGAAATACCCTAGGTGCCTCTCAACAGATGAATGGATAGAGGAAAGTGTGATAGGTAAGTACCTAATGGATGGTTATTCAGCCATGATGAAAAATAAAATCACGTCATTTGGAGGGATATAGATGGTGCTAGAGATGATTATGGTAAGTGAAATAAGACTTAAAAAGTCAAGGTCATCTATTTCATATCTCCTCTCCTCTCTAGAGTTTAAAAAAAATAGCAAAATTAGAAGAAAAAAGGAAAAGTGACAAGAATGGGAAAGCAAGCTGTTAGAAGTGGAGATTAGAGAAGGGGTAGAAAGGAAAGAAGAAAGGGGGTGCTGTAAATAATCAATGTTATATTCATAGACAAATATGTCAAAACAAAATACACTCCTACATTTGTGCACCAATAATTGTAGGTTGAACTGAGAGTTGAACCTAAAGCCTTCATATTGACCTACCACTGCAGCATTTTTTTTTTTTTTTTTTGAGACAGGAAAATTTTTCAAATTAATTTTATCCTTTTGGGACTCCATTGTTGAAACCAAGCTCACAAAGGTTTAGGACAATGCAAAAGATACGCTATAAGGACATTCAATAAGTAATAATCGTAACTGACACAGTAAGTAGTAACTGGGTTTCATGGCGCTCTACTAAATATGATGAAAGCTGTAGAGACAGGACACATCATAATGGAATAAAGAATTCTGAGAGTGGCAGGGTGTGAATACTGCTTTTGGGTTGAGGCTGAGGAAAGGCCTCCTGAGAACATGACACTAGGGTGAGATTTTAATAAAGAGGACATATAAAGATTGGCAAGATTGACTGAAGAATAGCATCAGTACCCAAAGTTAAAAAATGAATGAAAGTACCAAGAATAGCAGTAGAGTAGTACAGTAATTACTAACCCATGTTATCATTTTTGTCATGTTATAGGTATTGCTTTGAGTAAAATGTGTATATCCTATACCACATATTCAGTTGACATAGTGATCTCCATTTTGAAGATAAGGAAATGAGGCACAGAGGAGAAATTACATTTCCAAGAGCAGATGAGAACCAAAAGAAATGTTTCTGGTTGGTTAGGGATCAGATCCCAAGGCCTCAGCACTGGGTTCTGAGAGGCAAGATAATCAGAGATCCCAGGACTGAAATCAGGGGTAGCTGGCAGCACTTCTCAGGTCATGTGGAGATCCTCACTTCCATCTCTAAGCTCAGTCTCAAGGGTCCAGTTGAGTGGCTATGCAAGAATTATGCTAGCAGCAGGCAAGACTTGGCTGCAGTGCCCTGGTGGGTGCCCTCCCCCATGAACCCTTGCACTGTAGGAGGGTGTAGTGGAGGCCAGCAGCACAGCACCCACTGTCATCTCATCCTGGCCATAAGTAACACAGTTACAAAATAGAAACTCACATGCAACAGGGCCTTGTTATTCAGCCCACTTTCTGGCCTTCTCGCCCTACCAGTATGATGCAATCATCTGAACCCCCAGTCACCCAAAGTCAGTCATTGTGAACTAGTGTGTCAGGAAGCCAAATGGCTCAGGTCAAAAGATGGAAACTGAAGGTCTCACCTCATCACGAATAGGAGTGGCTTTTTTTCTTCTTCTTCTTCATGACACCCCATTCTTCTTCCTGCCACCTGATCTCAGCTAAGGATGTCATCAGCCAAGCCAAAGGGCACCTCCCCTGCTCCCCCTTTCCTGTTTCTTCTTGTGCTTGTGGCACTAATCGTGCACATGTCACAAGTACATGAGCTGACTAGGAGAGAAGGGAAGGAAAGGGGGAGGGTAGAGAGGAGGGCAGGCTTGGGAAAGGGAAGAGAGGAAGAAGGACATTACAAACTGCTTCCAAAAAAACACACAGTGGTGGGGCAAATGGGCACGCAACTTGGCACGACATGTGATGCAGAAAAGCTGTGATCAAACGCAGTGGCAGCCCAGCGCCAGCAGCAGCCTCTCCTGGGATGCTAGAAAAGAATTTTGAGCCAAGTTGTGGAGAAAGAACACACATTTTCTAGATAAAAGAGAACAGGGCTTTTCTGGCAGATGAAGCAGCTGTGCAGAAACAGGCAAATGAAAGACTCCATCCTTGTAGGATCAGACTGGGATGTCCATCAGAGCTGTAGATGCCACCTGGTCTTGTCCCCCCTACAAAGCTAGAATATTAGAACTGCTAGTGTCTGCAAACCCATCTTCTGCCTTCACCACATACAAGTACAGCCATTTCTGCCTGATAACACCTTTCAGCTTTGTCTCTGATTCTCATCCTCACTACCAGCACATTGGTCATCATTACTATAGCAGCCTAGTCTCCCTGCTCCCTGGTTCACTTTACTCAAAATCCTCATTTCTGAGCCAAAGGAAAATGAAATTTGTTTCACCTAGAACCCTGAAGATCTACCAAAAAGCAAGTTAGAAAGTTGACCTGGAAAAACCAGAGAACAGAAGCAGAGCTTTCAAAATGATAGAAGTACTGTTCACTTATTCGTTCATTCAACAGCACTCTGGACTCTTAGAGTCTAAGCCATTCTTCATGCTGAGTGCAGGGAACAAGATGGCACATGACAGGTAAGACTCAGCCTCTGCTGCCCTCAGAAAATATGGAGTAGACACCTGTTAATCAAATAATTATGTAAGTAAGCATAAATTACAAATTACATTACTCATGGTAAGATCTCCCTTCAAGAGAAATGTTCGTGATTACAACAGTGGTAAAAGCAGCTGGAATAGTTCCCCAAGGGCAGGACATTTGAGCAGAGACAGAAAACTTCACGACAGCTCCTGATGGACAAAGGAACTCCCCGTAGCTTCATCCTAAATTGGGGGAGCTTCCAAGATGCCACCAGAATCCACAAGCTGTTTTCTGGTTAAGTGATCTGCACTTTGGAGTCATGGTTCACAAGAGGCAACAGGAAAAGGAAAGGCTACACACATTGTTTAAGCCCGACACGATGGCAGGTGCACTTACACATTCCTTTATCAAGGTCAAGCTCAGTCCTTACTCAGGTATGACTGTCCCCTGTGTATAGGATCAAGAGCTAAGCCTAAAAGCTGTTACAAAACTTGCCTTGTGGGAAGAGTCATATTTAAAGCCAGGGTTGTGTGATTCAAAATTCAGCCACATTAGCTTTCACTATCTGTCAAATAAGTTCTTTATGGCTCAGCAGACACACACACATACACACACACATGCACACATGCACACATGCACACACACATGCACACATGCATGCATGCATGTACATTCTCACATGTATTCAACCATATAGCCAAGCACACTGGTTAGCACATAGTTTTCTCTAATCATAAATATAACAAAATGTACAAATTAATAACTTTTCCAAAATGCACTACATTTAAGACCAGAGAAGGATGAAAGAAGCAGGTGCTGGCCAATTTCCTCATATATTTATACCATCACACAGTTTCTCTCCACTTCTAAACACCTGGCTATCTCCTCTGTGCTCCAGTGAGGTAATACATAACACAGATGGCATTTCAAGGTTGAAGCTTTAGAACCTGAAGAGGAGGCTTTCATTGAATAGATATCTCATACAATGTCCTCAGCTTTTCCAGGAATTGAAGTTACTGTCAATGTCTGGTCCAGGGACTGACCAGGCATGCTGGAGACACAGTTGAGCCTATGAAAGATACATTAGTGCAAGTATTTCTCTTTAAACATTGGTTAAAAGGGAGTTCCCATGCATAATCCATCCCCTACTGGGTATGACCTAAACAATTCATTTCAACTTTATGTGTGTCAGTTTCACCACCTGGGAAATAAGAATAACAATGCTATTCACATGCCTTATTTTAGTTATCTATTGCTGAAGGAAACTATCTATTGCTGGATAAAACTCCCAAAACTCAGTGACTTTCCTCTAGTGTTTGTCTCTCACTCATAGCAGAGCTGCCTCAGGATGTAGGCTGAGTTCAGGTCTTTTTCACATGCTTCTCATTTTAGGATGAAAGGAAGCAATTATCTGGAGCATGATTCTCCTATGGTCAGTCACCCTGAGCACATCTGAAGCTTTTGGCTAGACCTAAGTTATATTGGATATGTTCTCATCCCAGGACCCAAAATAAGTCACACAGCCAAATTCAAAGTCCATAGCATGAAGCATGAAACCATGGAAACCATGGGAAGGTGTTCCAATTACTACTGATGTGTAAAAACTTACTCCCATACTTGGAGGCCCAACCAACCATTAATCACTCATTTTTATTGAGCCAGGATTTTAGGGAGGGCTCAGCTGGGCCATTCTCACTTGGACTCTGTTGTGGTTGCAGTCAGGCAGTCACTGGGTTTGGGCCATCTGAAATCTCCACTGGGTACAGCTGGCACTTAATGTTAGAAGCTACTGAGCTAACAAAATACATACATAAATGGCCTCGCAGCATCAGTGTAGGAAGTCAACTTGTTGCATGGTGCCTGGCTTCCCCAGAGAGAATATTCCAAGAACCTATGCAGAAGCAGTGATAGACCCATTTCTGCCTTTGAAGCTACACAGCATCAACTCCATTACATACTTCTTGTGACAAGTAATTCAGGAAAGTCAGCCCGGATTCAAAGACAGGAGACAGATCCAAACTCTCTATAGTCAGAACACTTGAAGAAATGATTTTAAACCATTATAAGAAGCAAGAGAGAAAAACACATAAGTAATATTATTAACTTATTCCACCCAGCAGTTGCTGCTGGGATTGTAAGTATAAAATAGAGTGTTTGGTGTAGAGTGAACCCCTAATAAAAGAAAGAAACCAGCTAGATCAGAATCCCCCAGTGGGCATGCCATGTGATCTATCTACCTGGCTTGTTAACTTAAGTGAGGTAACTGGTCTACCTTGGTGAAGGTAGAAAGGAGCAGTGATGGGGAGATCACTGGAAGCTACCTAGAGGATCAAGCACTGAACTAGGCAGTCTACATGCATCCAGTATTTCATCTAGTCTCTGCAGCAAGGCTATGAGGCTGCATTGTTATCTTTATGCTCTGAAAATTCTCATTGCCATCAAATGTAAACATGTTGCAAGTGTACCACCCACTGTGGAAGAAGCTACAGACAAGCAACTCCCTTCCCTATCTTCATGTCTTCTTCCTGCCATTTTGGTCTACATCATGAGAAAGTCTATTCAATTTGTTCATCCTTCCATTCAGCCCTAATCCATCCCACTGTGTATATCAAGACTGTTCTGCTCTGATCTCTCTAAAAGCCCTTGAAGACAGAGGCTACATCTGATCTATCTTTGAACCCTGTACCCAAGACAAAGCCTGCCCAAAAGAACATGAACGTTTTTAATTTGGGCTTCTGGTCCCTCAGCACTCTCCTCTGCCTAGCTGGATCACACTAACAGGCTCCCCTAATCTCTGCTTCTTGTTGAGTCTGGCAACGGAGTAGAGGAAGGAGGAAATTACACTCGAGATAGTTATTCCTCCAGCCCTCCCTCTCTGCAAGAGTGTGAGAGATCTGGCTCTGCCCTCTAACAGAATGCCCAACTCTTCTTCTCAGCCTGCTCTACATGTCCTCACCCAGGCTCCTGTGTCTGGTATTTCTTCCAGGCCCCATCCCTTGAATGAAGGGTGACAAGTTGTTTTAGCTTTGGGTCCTGTTTTTCAGCCTTAAGGGTTCCCAGCACCTTGTCTTTTGTAAATAGCTGGTTTTTTAACTCTTCCTTGAATTAACTTAATTGGAGTTATTGTCTGTATCCCACTGACCCTGACTGATCCAAAGCACTCAGGGAAGAGTGATAGACATACTCATCCCATGGTGTAAGGCCTCTGACCACAGATTCGCCTGGATGCACAGGCCAGACCAAAAGACCCCACACACTGGGGGGTGTAGCCAGCTCCGTCAGTGAGCCATTAAAATGTCAAACTGTTCCCACTTGCAGCTGTCAAATTTTCATCCAATGCTTCATTAGGGACAGAACCATCTCTCTCTTGACATATCAGTGACAGAGAGGACTTCAATTAGAGCCACACATCTAACACATCTCATGAGTGACAGTCCCAGAGCATCCTGAGGCTTTCTAGGTGTCCTTGCATCTCTTCCATTCCCAGGAGGCTGGACAACCACAGTGAGCTCTCCTCGGGCCCTTGCAGCCCTTTGCCAACCACCAGATAAATGCTTCAGGCTGCCCACCCAAGGAAAATTTCCAGAGCAACCTCTTAGTGGGACGTATGCTTAGCACAGGCGTGGCTGCTTCCTCATGCTCCTGCTCAAGTCTCTTTGATAACTTCCATTTGCCCTGGGCTCCAAGTGCTATCCAGACCATAACTGAGTTCTCCCAACATTCCCAGTATATCTTTCCCTCTCCCCACTAGCTCTTGTCACACATGTCACTAATCAGTCACAGAATATAGGTATAATCACCTATATTCTATTCTCTATCAGGTCTTCCTCAGCTCAAATAGACTACTGGCTTCTCATGTTTCTTCAACCAAGCCAGTCTTCAGAGCAGCCCATGAGGCCCTATACAACAGGCCTCCAGGACCTCCTGCTCCCTCTTTCACATGCACTTTGGTCCAACCACCCTAACTTCTTTCAGTGCCTAGAATACATCAAATAAGTCACTGCCTCAGGACCTTAGCAAGTGCTCAAGTGCTTGTTCCTTTAGGCATGATTTCAACCCAACCCCTTTTTTCCTTACAGTACTGGAGATTAAACGCTGGGCCTTCAACTGAGCTACATCCTTAGCTCCTTTTTATTATTTATTTTGAGACAAAATCTCACTAAGTCAATAAATTGTCTAGATTGTATTCTTGCCGATCTTACCACAGCCTCAGTGCTGCGATTATGCATGATTCCAGGCTCCCCTTTGCCTCCTTTTGATCTCTATTGTAACACTGCACTTATTTGCTTTTCAGATTAACAATAATTTAAAAGATTCACCATGAAGAGAACATAGGCAAAAACACAGAAAACGCAGTCATTACGTTTATTTTTAATTTCCAAAAGTAGTTGTATAACATTTTGGCAGAAAGGGCAGGCTAAGGTCTTGCCCACATAGGAATGGTTTCTCAGTCCAGGTTACTCCAGCTGTAAGTGGAAACAAGGCTAAGCCATCTCCTGTTTATGCCTTTCTCTATTATGACTGATTACTTCTCTCAGATTGTATTTTCTATTTGCTTGCTGCTTTGTTAAATAATTTGTTAAGGTAAAATTCACTTCACATTAAATTAGCCATTTTAAAGTTGATAATTCAGTCACATTTAGTGCATTTACTATGTTATGTAATCACTGATTCTATCTACTTCCAAAACATTTTCTCACTCCAAAATAAAATCTCATGTCCATTATTAAGCAGTCATTTCCCACATCCACTCTTAGATTCCTGACCCTAATCTTCTATTTCTCTCTACAGTTTGGTCTGTTCTGAACAATTTCATGTAAATGGAATTATATGAGATGCAACTTTCTGTGTGTGGCTTCTTTATGTAGCACATTTTGGAGATGCTTCTACATTGCAGCATTTCCCAGTACTTCAGTCCTCTTTATGGTGGAATGATAACCCACTGTATGGATATGCCACAAGTTGTTCATCCATTCATCAGCTGACATACACTTAAGCTACTTCCATCTTTTGGCTATTATGAATACTACTGTAAAAAATATGTATGTACAAGTTTTTGTTTAATATCTGATTTTGGTTTGCTGGAAAATATACCTAAGAATGAAATTGAACATATCATACAGCAGTTCTATTTTCCACTTTTTAAAGAATATCAGAACTGCTTTTCCACAGCAACTAGACTGTTTTATAATCCCACAGAGTGCAAAATTTCCAATTTCTTCACATCTCTGTAACACTTGTTACTTTCCAATTTTTTTTTCCTTTTTAAAAATTGTAGCCATTCCAATGGATCCTCCTCATAATTTTGATTCACATTTTTCTAATAACTTACGATGTTAAGCATTTTGTGTGTGTGCTTGTTGGACCATTTGTAGATCTTTAGAGAATTGTGTACTAGGGTACTTTACCCACTTTGTAATTGTATTGTTTGTTTTGTTATTGGGCTTTGGGGATTGTTTGTATATTGCTGATCCTAAACTCTTATAAGTGATTTGCACATAATTTCTCCTACTTATGGGCTATGCTTTCACTTTCTTTATGTTTTTGCTGCATAAAAATTTTTAATTTTAATGGTATTCCATGTATCTATTTTTCTCCTCTTTTACTTATGCTTTTGGTATCATGTGTAGTTGTATTGCCAAATTCAAATTCATTCCATCAAATATAATACTATTTAGCAATAGAAAAGAATGACATATGAATAAATCCTTCAGTGTGGATGAGCCTCTAGAACATACACTAAGTAAAAGAAGCCAAAAGATGTACCCTTATGTTTCCTTCTAAGAGTTTTATGGGTTTAGATCTCATATTTATGTAGTTGATTCATTTTTACTTCACCTTTATATATATAGAATAAGGTTATTGACAAACTCCATTTTTGCATGCAGCTAACCAGTTGTATCAGAGCTACTGGTTGAAGATGAAGGCTTCTTTCATCCAGGAATTAACTTGGAACCATTATTCAAAATCAGTCAGCCAAAACTGTATAAGTTTCTTTCCAAACTCACAATTCTGTTCTCTGAATCTCTATTTAACCTGAAACCAGCATCACACTGTTTTTGCTACTTTAGGTTGTAATAAGCTTGTGAAATCAGGAAGTGATTTTAAATTAAACCATATGGACCTGTACAAATTATAGATATATATTAGCTATATATATGTATATATAAGCTATATATATTAGCTATTCCTACATTTAATATATATATATATATATATGTATGTGTATATATGTTGCATACATACTTTCTATACTACATATATACTTATGTATGTGTATATTTGTCATGTGTTTATATTTTACTTATATCAGTGTATGTTGTATGTGTATACTATTCTATATCTGCCAACGCACATCACAGATACACAGTTAGAAAAATGTATATAGGTTCATCCCCTACTAAAGTGCTAACATCTGGACTGTGAAATTACAGAAAACTACATTTATCTCTTTTTGTTTTTGTTAGTTTTGTGCCTTCCTTCCCAGCCCCTTCCAGGGAGCAGATATCCTATATTTATTCAAATAAAGAGGGAAAAAATTTAAACTGTTAGAAATCCAGCTATATCTCTCATTTCTCCCCTTGGCCAGGACAAATCCTTAGTTCTGCAACAATCCTCATCTTCTGGAAAGATACTATGATAAGCAACCTTCACCTCCAGACCCTCCCCTCACACTGTCATCCACACTACTTACTGGGTCTTTCTGTGTTTTACAAGGGAATTGTCTTCACAGCTCAGCTTCCATCTGGACTGCCTGGCTCCTTCTGAGGCCAATTAGTCCCAAGAGGCTCAAAAGTTAATGAAGGAGGGCTGGAAAGATAGCTCAGTGGTCTAAGCGCCTGCCTTGCAAGAGCAAGAGTTTGAGTTAGATCCCTGGTAGCACATGCCACGCAGACCCAGAAACCCAGGCATGCTGTGCTGGCCCCAAAATCAGGTGTGGTGGCAGACACCTACCATCCCACGGTTGGAGAGGCTGAGACAAAAGGATCACTATGAGCTCAAACTGTATAGCAAGACCCTGTATCAACTAAGTAAATGGATAAACAACCATGCTGACCCTGCCCCGAGTTGCACTAAGCCTGTACAGAGTCAGGGCATGGTGGTGCACACCTGTGATCCCAGCACTGGGGAGGTTGAAAATAGGAGGAGCTGTGCAGTGATACTCCGCACCAAATATATAAAATAAGTAAATAAATACTTTTTAAAAAAGAGTTAATGAAGGCATCATACAAGCCTCAACCTGAATGGACAGCTGCAACTCTGAGCCAGAAGATAGGCTCTCCGTGGAGACTGAGGCCAAGTCACCAGGTACAAATGAAAAGTTCTCAAGCCTCAGATGCAGAACAAAAACTAAGAAACCCCTGTACCTTCTACCGACCAAGTTCTTGCCCTTGGACTTATAAATGTAGCCAGGAGGATCAATTATAGGTTCAGAGTAAGGGTACAGGCTAGGGACAGCCCTGTGGCCTATTCACCCCACCCTATTGGTGTTGATGCCTGGCAACCAGAAGTCCAAGGAAACAAAAAGATTTTACCCAGATCAGATAAGCAAAACACAGAATTTTATGTACATAGTTATTTCTCTCCTGCCAATTTGCAAATGTACTTGTTGGTAGGAAACTGTTACCTGGACACTAACACTAATCAAAAGCCTGTTCACAGTACATTATTGCAGGTACCAAACATAACCACATAAACATTTCTTAAGGTTTTATATTCAACAAAAATTTATTGAGTGCAGGTTCCATGCATGACATTAGAACAAGTGTTATGGGAACACACGATACATAATATGGAGTGCCGGTTGGTCCCCAGCCCTCAGCAGGCACTTCCAAGATTGTGAGCAACTAACATGCACAGATAACTCTATTGAGAGAGCCATGGTGCTAAATGCCATAATGGAGACACAGATAACAAACGGGAGAGCAAGAAGACTTGGTATTTCTGGCTGGGAGACTTAAAAAATGGCTTAATTTAAAGCTAAGTTTTCCTGACTATCATGTCCATTATCTAAGCCTTATAAAATAGGGATTATCATTCCCATTTTGCAGATGAAGCAACTGAAGCATAAAGAAGTCCAAAGAAGAGTAGATTGCCCAAATCCACACAGGTAGATGACTCTGTTTGGTGGCATCACTTACACTTTTTAAATGAACTCCTATCTTCCCCCCCTCCATGTGTTTTTTTTATCAACATAAAGAAGATGTGCCTATGCCCCTCTATGGACCTACTCAGTCAGTTTCTGATGATGAGCTGTACACATAAGCGCTTCAAAAATGTCTCCTGGTGAGTCTGAGGTGCATCTTCATCTATACTACACTAGGAATGCCTGGGACAGAGGGGCTCACCAGACATGTGTGGGAAATGAGAAGGCACTCCAGAAGGGTGGAATCAGGTAAGCAAAACTGCAAAGCTAGGAAAACGTAGGGCTGCTTTGGGACATTGACAGTGGTCATAAACAGAAGAATCAAAGGAAAAGCAAAGTCAGCCAAGGTGGTGGGAGGGCCTACCCCACCCTCGGGTCATCAAGACCCATTCTGACTGTTCAGACCCATGCTCATCATTCACCTGTGCCCTGTCTGCCCAAGCAGCTTACACAGAAGGAGCCTGACCTGCTTGTACCACAGCTGAAAGATAACAGCCTCTGTTCAGAGAGACATGAGGGCCTGTCTGACATTATTGAGCACCTACTAATTGCCAGGCTGAGCTTGAACCCTTTGCATACATTATCTCATTGATTCTTTCTGACAACACTAAGTTATGTATTTGCTATCTGCTTTGTTTGAAAGATTAATGAGGTTTAGAGAGTAATTTTTCCAAGGTCACATAGTCAATAAGTGATCTAAGCCGCTATTCAGCCTCCTATGTCTGACTTCAATGCTTATGCTTTTAACTCTGGGATCAAGCACTTCTCAATGGCTGTCAAAACAAGAGACTGGATAAGAAGAAGGTTATGGAAAATGTTCCTGGATAAAGCTTGAAGGTAGCTCATTAGTCAGTTTCCTTGAAAGCAGAACCTAAGACAAGGATGAAGGTGCACACAGTTGATTCAAGGAAGTACTAGGAGGCAGTTGGATAGTAAGAAGGGGAAGAAAAGCAAGCCAATAAAATGCTCGTGCCAGCACTGTGAGCATCTGGGGCCCACTCCTACTGAGGATTCTCTGAAAAACAATGGAATATACATCTCAGGACTACCCCACTGAGGAGCAAGAAGGCCAAGTCTTTAAGCTCTTTTAAGTCTTTTAAGCTCTAATGGGTTAAGGGCTACACCCAGAGGACCACTTCCTAAAACTTCTATTCGACCCTATTTGAGGGTGAATATATTCCATGGAACACCTTAAGGCAGAGAGATTATTGAAAACCTTCATCATACATGAGATCTATCTGGAGGTGACACCCAGGACAGGCTGATAGGACATCAACAGCATCTTCTGCAATGGCTGTGATGTATATTCAAGGAATAGAATAAAATATCCCTCATGAACTTAGAGGGAAATAAGATTTCTCTGTATGAAATCAACGCAGAAAACTAACAGGAATTGGATCAAAAGATAAAAGCAGAAATAAAATAGAACATGGTGGCCTGCAGATTTGAAGGTCAAGTCTGTAATCTGATCAGATACTGATATCTCTAAGAAGGACATCTGAGGTAGAAAACGGCTTTCCCACCCAAGAGCAAAGACTAAGTTATTCCAGAAACAGGAAGTTAGCTAGGCCTATCCCATGCCAGTCCATGGAAAAGTCTACACGGTCAGTAAATTTCAAGGATCCCCCAGTTCCACCAGCCAAATCAGCCTCATATTTCAATTTTATGCCCTTAGACACCATAGGACCATCTCCTCTGCTCCAAGACCAGACATTCCCACATGAATCCAGTATCAGAGAAAATGCCTATCATGGTGATGTTGTACAGCAAGACCATAGCTCAATATCATGATCTCAGTTAATGTGCATCTGCCCAAAAGACAGCCCTGTTCCTCACTCTGAAACACACATGCCACCAATTCTGATAGCATAATCCAAGCCTGAAGCTAAAAATGTATTCTAAATGGTCTCGCATGACATAGCACTCTGGCCTTCCCCAGAAAACAATTTACATAATCCTATAATGTAATTATTTTCTTTGGGGGGGGGCTTTTTATTACTTTTAATAAGAAATAACAATGAGACAGTTTCAAAACACATTAGTAGGAGATTTCCAATAATTGATACAATGCATACTGTAGTCCTTGTAGTAGTTATTTAGAGCACAGGATGCAAACATGATAATTTTTGTAATCATTATTGATATAAAGATTTCTTCTCACTAAGCTAGGAGAAAGTAGCATTATACACAGTCAAATATTTCATAATCATAGTAGGTTATTGGCAGAACTGGCAAAGTCTGAAGCTGTTGATTTAAGCTTTTTACAGCTCAGCATGCTAATCTAGCTTTACTTTTTATGCCTCATGGTTAAACTTTTCTGCTGGGTGGTTAAGGGCAAGTTAAAGCAAGACCTGACCTTGGGAGATACAAAAGTTACATGTTCTTTTAGTGTTATTATTTTCTATGCAACACTGTATTCTACAATAAATGATCTGAGGAAGCATCAAGATACTAAGAATCTCAGGCTTTTGACTCATGCTTACAATCATAACTCTCAGTCATTGTTCTTTGTTAAATCTTCTCCCCAAACACACACACACACACACATATGTCTATCTAAAGTCATGCATCCACACATCTGAGTGTACATGTACTTGTGTAAATGGTATTTACGTACATATATGCATAGAAGTAGCTAATATGAGCTCTGTGGTGAATCATTAGGTCTGTGATCTCGAGCAAGTTATTAAGACTTACCTTAGCATTGCTGTCCTCACTTAACTGGATATAGCAACAGAACCAACTACACCAAATGGTTTGGGGGATAAAATTATCAGAGCAGCTGAGTCTGGACCTGAGTGAGAATTCAGTGTACATAAGCACTTGACATTTCAGGTTATCGTGTAAAGGGATTTTTATGCATACATGTACACAGGGTCCCTTACAGATCCAATGATATTAATCGTTACTTTTCTCACTGATGAGTCAATATACCTGACACCCAAAGAAGAAAAGGTTTATTTGGCTTACAGTTTATAGATGTTTCCATCCATGGTTGGCTGGGCCCAAGGCAGAGGGCATATGGCAGAGTGGCATTGCAGAAGAGACAACAGTTCATGGCAGCCAGTAGATAGCAAAGTAAGCAAGGGGTGAAGCCACAGCTCTTTCTATCCCTTATGTCTTAGGGTAGGTAGCACACTGTTAATCCTAGCATTGCACCATGAATCAACCTCAGCATCACAAGCTCTAAATCTAGCCGCCTCTGAAAAAGCCCCACCTAGGACTTCATGAGGCTTCAGGGGGCAGGGGAGATATCTAAACACAAGCCATAACACTAGAAAATGACAACAAAGCCAACATGGAATTTTCTCAGGGACTTCTTGAGATGTCAATAGAGCAACTTAGACAAAAGCTTTAGTGATTGGTAGAGAGGTGGCCAAATCACTGAGAAGGGCATCCCTGGACTCGGGTGATAGGAAACCATGAATCAGCATGTGATTCCAAAGACTTTTTACACCACATGCTCTGAAAGACCAGCAGCCTCAAACCAGCAGTGTTCCAGGGCACAAAATACAAGCTTGTGCCTTAGAAAACACAGACTGAAGCAGTGCCCTGAATCACAGTTAGACAAGTAACACGTCCTCCAATCCCATCCACACATTTCTGGTAAAAGGGACTTTCAAAATACATGTCTCCTTCTTACCACATAGTGGGACTCTGGATTTGGCTGTTTATCTCTCATCTTGGGCCTGAGATGATTATGCTGATAAACTGGAATGAATCTTGCAGCAGAAGGGGAGCTAGCAATAGCTCTGCTGATTTATCACCCTTCTCAACCCAGTTGGGTTCCAACAGAATAAATCTTGCTCGCCTCTGGCTAGATACCCACAATCATGCCACGGACCATGACTTTCATATCCCATTAACTCTGAATTACTCAGTCTGGAGCTGAACTGAGAGGTAATTTAAAGTGGCAAAAGGGGAAAAATGTTCTGATTTAAATCTGATAGAGACTGGATTAAATCCTCCCATTTTTCAGGGCTTTAGTGTAAGCTTTGTGAAGGGGGGAACACCTATGGGTTGATGGGACACCTGTGAAGGACCTGAGCCCCAGATTGAATGAAAAGAGTTAAGTCAAACATATATTTCAAAGGTTAGTGGCTGCAACTCAGACTTGACTGTAGGTCAAAGACTGAGTTTCTTGAAGGGACAAGTCCATTAAAACTCACCATTCTTCAGTGTGTAAATTATCACAATCCCTTGAACAGCAATTTGCCAGTTCCTAGCCAAACAAAAAAGACTAGTTCCCTCAACCCAGATATTTCACTACAGAAACATTTGGGCATGCATTCAAGAGGACATGTACAACACCATTCATTACAGAAATAGGTAGATAGATAGATAGATAGATAGACAGATAGATTGACAAACAGACAGACAGACAAATAGAGAAACAAAAATAAAAATAAAACAAAATGGTCCATTTATAGTAGCCCTTAAGAAAGAATGGTGGGCCAGTCAGATAGCTCAGCAGATTAAGTGTGGTGCCAGCCCAGCTCCCAGGGTGCACTGAGAAGGCAACTGAGACTGGGTGTTGTGGTACACACCTATAATCCCAGCACTGGGGAGCCTGAAAATAGAAGTATTGCTACAAGTCCATTCTGTGTAGTGAGACCCTGTAGACCCTGTACATTAAAAAAAGAGAAAGAATGGAGCATTCATTCCATAGGAGCGTAAGTTTTCACTAAGAAGACGAAAAATGTCTGTGATGTATTGGTGAATGGAAAAACATCAACATGCAGAATAGTTTTATGCCAAGTGTATCCCTAATTTTCAAAAAACACAAGATTAAATTGAAACCACTGGTTTTTCTTCCTACCACCTTTGGTGTCTTAATACAGAAAGTAAGCCTTTCTGTCAGCAACTGTGCCGACGACGCAGTTTGATCCACATCAAATGTCTCAAAATGAATTTCACATCCAGTCTGACTTTGTATTCTAGTTTCTCTGACCAGGTCTTCTTGCCAGGACCATTTCTACTGCCTAGATAACAGCTTTGGGCTGCCACAAAGACCAGTGGATCAGCAAAAAAGGAGAGAAGGAGTCCAGCAACCAGGCCATGTATTTTTCAAGATAGAGTAAAAGACAGTACAGAAACCTATAAACACTAAATTCTCAGTGGTCAGCATACCGAGGACATATTTGTGCCTCACAGAAAATCTACTCAGGTAGACTTCCCTATGCAGTGGCTCAGAAACCCAAGCTACTATTTGTCCTACAGCTTAGAAGTATCAGCATGTGGTAATCATTGCCATTACAACAAAAGGGAGAATCAGAGAGGTAATCTGTGTCCTTAACTACCTCAGGCCAGAAATTACCACCACTCAGGGTACTATTCAGAACTATCACATAGCTCCAACCTAATCCCAACAGAATCTGGGATATAGACTCTTCTTATATCTGCAGGGATGAGAAAACATGCGCTTATTACACAGTCTCTTCTCCAGGTCTCAACACATCTTTCCCACTTCATCCCAAATACATTTTGTCTCTGATCTGGATGCCTAGTCCGACCTCCACCACTCTCCACCAAGGAAGGGAGGTCAGAGTCCAGACTCAAGATAGATTTCATTCGACACAGATCTAATATCCTGCCTCTGTGATTTTGCTACTGTTATTCATGCCCTTATCTATTCATTCAGTTTAGTGCACTGATGTTACCCAAGGTCTTATGGCTTGTATCTAGTGTCCTAAAGCCTCATACATTCATAGGTGGGGTTTGGGGGAAGTGGCTAGATCTAGGGTGTGTGACTGTGGATTAAAGGTGTGGCTAACTAAATTTAGCACTGTTCCAAGTATGGGCAATAGGAAGCCCTGCCCTCAGTAGGTAGATTACCACTGAATGGTTTGTAGCCTTGGAATAAAAGAGAAGGGGAAGCTTGCTGCTGCCTCTTGCTGCTTCTTGCCTGCTTTTTCATGGACTATTTCTCCTCTGCCATGCCTATTTGCCATGCCACCCTCTCTTGGAACCAGCCCACAACTGATGAAAAAGCTCTACAAATTGTAAGGTGAAATAAATCTCTCCTCCTTTGACTTTTGGGTACTGGCCCTGCATTTTGTTTCGGCAACAAGAAAGTAAGTAAAACACAAGCACTGTGCTAAATCCTGAGGAAACTGTAAAGAACAGGACAGATGAGTCTCTAACCTCATGAAGTTTAATATCTATGCTTCTTTTTTGCACCATCTCTGTCTTCTAAATCTTACAGAGGTCTGCTCAAAGCCCTGCCTCTCTGCATCTCCGGAATTGTTGGGAGGATTCTTTTGAGCACTGCATGAGCCATAACCCAGTGGAAGGCATGAGGCAAAACATCAATTGTCAGTAATCTTAGCCACCTTACTCTAATGGACAATCAGGAGCTGTTCTCTCATCCCAGTATCTGTTCTTGCCTTTCCTCTTATCCTAGGTAGAATTTTTAGTGTTCTTCCCTCATGTGTAGAAGAGATACCTGTCTGTAAACAGCATAATGCAATTTACATATCTAATGGGGGTCAAAGTTACCAGGGAGTTCTTAATTCTTTTTCTTTGACCTCTAAGAGAAAACCAGCCTCATTTAATAATGGGAGATCTGAGGCTCCCATAGAGAGCTCGGGGACCTTATACCAAATATATTTACACAACAAATCAAGAATGAAGACTGAAAATCTTTCTAAGGTCTTAAGGTCTCAGCTTTATGAAAGTCTCTGCTCAAATGTCACCTGCCCAGAGAGCCTTCCCAACTCACCCTGTACAAAAGCATCTCCAGCATTCTCTATTTCTCTGCCCTGTTTTAGTTTTCCTTAAACTATTACAACAATAAGCAACAAGCCTGTTCCAACATTGGCACATCAACAGGCTACTAACTGATTCTTAATCCCCACCCTAGGTCCCTGCAGCCCAGAGACTGGGCAGGATTGTCTCTCGGGTTCCAGCTTCTGAATGTAGATGTATGCATACTCCCTAATGTTTCTTGACTCCAGGTACTTTTAAAAACAGGATGGCAGGGATATTATTAAGAAATATGCTCCAGCACCTCAGCTTTTTAAATTATGTTAAACTTCAGAATTTCTGTAGGCGCTTGTTTATAAATAAAATTAGATTCATCCAAAATTGAGTTATTCTTCATGGTTGGTTAGTTATTGCTGGGAATTTAAAACCACTTATTTGGATAATATCCAGGTCATTTGGAGTCGGCATCTTCTAAGAGTTGGACTCATTATAGATAAACACCCATGCTGGGCTCTAGGCACAGAAAATAGCAATATGGTTCATTTCCTAGAATATCAAATGAAAGGACACTTCCTACCCCATTCTCTAAATATAGCCTTTCTCTAAACAAAATATTCAATACATAGCATGAGACTGCATTTGTGTCCCAACACAAGTTTCTGTTAGCATACCTCATGCTGCTTTTAAAAATCAGATAGATTGGTTAAATCCTTTTAAGAAAATTAGGCAAGTAGAAGATGCCATTAGTTCTAGAAATTCATCACATACATAATAGAAGCATAGTAATTATTTTTAAGACCATTCTTTTTTATAATGCTTGTCATTTCTGGATATTAGCTCAAACAGCCAGAATTTAGAATCTCTTTAGGAGATGCCCTTAGCATCACAGATAATGTAACTGATCACAAATTTTGCCAATGGTTTTTGATCTTTCAATTCATTTGTCAGTTATATGCAGGATGACAATATAATTTACTTCCCAAAGACACTTAGGAGGGGGGAAAGGGCTCTATTAATGTGATTAATGATGCCAGAACAACAAATCACGCTTGCACCCCTTAGCTTTACTGAATATCCAAAGGGCTTCTCTCCTAAACATTAAAAACATTAAGCCAGCTCTGTAAGGTCCTCATAACAAAATCTTGGAAGCTAGTCATAAACGTAAACATCAGGGCTGGATCAGGAGGGCTCAGTAAATTTTTCTTAAAGGGCCAGAGAGCAAATTTAAGTACCCAGGCAAAAAGGCAAATTTATGGTTAGTACATAAGTACTTATATAACCATTTAAAATGTAAAATACTATTTTTAACCATGGGCTGAATTGGGCTAATGGGCTAAATTTGGCCATCCTTGGAGACAGAGAACTGAAGATATCAAATGTTCAAGGTAACAAATCTGTATTTTATTATCTCACTATTAGTTTTCAGTACTATTTTTTTCTTTTTATTTTAAGAGTAGAAACTTGTTTTCAAGTAAAATGTTATATAGAATCCCAATGTATATGTAAAGCAGATAAATATGGATAGTCAGTGTTTAAAATGAGAAAGGAAAGAAGAAGCATACACAAGCCTTCACCCTGGTCTCATACACAAAGACTGAGAGAGGTTCTGCCAATCATGATAGTTGCTTGGAGCACACTGTGAAGGATGCAAGGGAAGGCAGAACACACAGGGGCAGAGAGTCTGGTAAGGGGACACCATACAACCTGGGAAAGCACACATTATTACACCAATGCTTCTGAAAAGGGGTTAGAAAGGGAGAAAGCATTCAGCCAAGACTGGCTACATGTACTAGAGAACTTCACAGCCCCAGGCAGAAGGGTCCACGACTGTCCTAATGTTTTACTGTCACCATCCAGAAAAGTCTTAATTTTTTCAACCAAGACCTTAAATTTTTATTTTGCACTGGACTCCAAAAATCACACAGCCAATCTTCCATCCAGAAAAAACTGGTTATATTAAAACCTAACACACAAAACCTAGAAGCATGCCTGTACCCTAACTCCAAAACCCTAACCCAAATACAAACGCTAACCCCAATGGTAAACCTGACCCAAGAATCCCACCAATTGAATCCAAACAAGAACCTGAATCTGAACTCAAACACTAAAACAGACCGTAATCCTAACACTCACCCAAACAAACTAACCCTAATCATTAACGTACAAAAACTACAACACGAACATGAATCCTAACCATAGCCTTAACACCTGGACACTAACACCAAAACAATAACACTAACCCACTAACCTTCAGATCAACACTAACCCGAACCCTAACCCTAGCATGAAGCCTAACATGAACGCAAACCCTACATCTAAACCACACCCCCAAGCCATTTTGAACCACAGCCCTATATATAAACCGACCCATAATCCTAACACCCTAAGCCAAACCCTAATACCTCAAGCCTAACTCTCTAACCCTAACACACACACTAACTCTAACCCTAACCCTAACCCTAACACGCCAACCTTAACACTAATCCGCTATCCCTACAGCCCGAACCAGAATCCTAACCGTTGTGCCAACACCCCAACACTAATCCTAGCACACTAACACTAACCCAATAACCTTAACACAAAGGTTAACCTGAACCCTAACCCTAACGCGAAGCCTAACATGAACCTAAACCCGAACCCTAAACCCATCCCCAACACCAACCCGAACCCAAAGCATAAACCTAAAACTAACCCTAACCCTGCCACCCTAAGTATCACATTACAGCACAACTCTAACTCCGTTGCCCTATCTCAAAACCTATGACTAACCCAGCCTTAACAGAATAAACCTAGACTGCATGCTGGCATTCTAACACTAAGACCCTAACCCGAATTCAAATGCACATGCTAAGAGTAAACCTGACCCAATAATCCTAACAATCGAACCGATGAGAACTCGAATTTGAACCCAAACCCTAAAACTGACCATAAGCCTAACACTAACTCTAACATATGAACCCTAATCCTTAACACACCAAAACTGCAACACGAACGTGAATCCTAACAATATCACTAAGATGCTAATGCCAACCTCAACACACTAACACAAAACTACTAACTTTAAGACACACACTCACTTGAACCACAACCCTAACCTGAAGCCTGACATGAACCCAAACCCTACATAGAAACCACACCCCTACAACATCCCAAAACCAAACCTTACAGCTAAATGAAACTGTAACCCTAACATCCTAAAGCAAACCCTAACACGCTAACGCTAATTGTCTAACTGTAACAAGAACACTAATTCTAACCAAAGCCCTAAAACACGAACCCTATCACTAAGATGCTATGCTAACAACACGAACCAGAATTCTAACCACGGCCCTAACACGCTAAAACTAAGCTCAACACACTAACACTAACACATTCTCCTTAACACAAACTCTAACCCAAACCATAAACCTAAGACGAAGGCTAAATGAACCCCAACTCGAACCCTAAACTCATCCCCAAACCATCCGGAACCCAAAGCCTAAACCTAACACCTTACGAATAACACTTACACTCAAACCATAGTTCCCTAACCCTATCTCAAAACCTAAGATGAACCCTAACTCTAAGATACAAAAGCTAGCCGCATACCCGCTCCCTAACTCCAAGACCCTAACCCAAATGCAAACGCTAACCCCAACCTTAAACCTCACCCAAGAATCCTAACAGTCGATCCCAAACAAGAAACTGAATCTGAAGCCAAACCCTAAAATGGACAGTAATCCTAACACTCGCCCTAACACACTAACCCTACTCCTTAACACACCAAAACTTCAACACGAACATGAGTCCTAACCATATCCCTAACAACCTAACACTAAACCCAACACACTAATACTAACCCACTAAGATTAGAACAAACACTAACCCAAACCCTAACCACAGCATGAAGCCTAACATGAACACAAAGCCTACATCTAATCCCCACCCCAACACCATCCTGAACCCAAGCCCTATGCCTACATCTAAGTATAACCCCTATACCCTAAACTAAACAGTAAAACAACAAGCCTAAAACGCAAACCCTAACACGAACAATAGCACTAACCCTACCCCTAAAAAACCAATCCTAACGCTAAGATGGTATCCTCACAACCAGAACCAGAAGCCTAACCGTTCTCCTAAAATCGTGCCATTAACCCAACACACTAACAGTAACACACTTATCTTACCAAAAAGCCTAAAACAAACACTGATCCTAACGCGAAGTCTACAATGAAGCCAAACTCGAACATAAACCCATACCACATACCAACCCTAACACAAAGCTTAAAACTAAACTTAAATCTAAACCTAACATTTTAACAAAAACACTCCCAAACATTAACTCCCTACACCTATCTCGAAATCTAAGCGAAACCTTAACCCTAACACAGTAAACCTACCCTACATGCTGACACCGTAACTCTAAGACCCTCAACCTGAATGCAAACGCAAACACAAACAGTAACCTGACCTCATATTCCTCACAATCGAACTGAAAGGAGAAACCGAATCTGAATGCAAACCCTAAAACTGACTGTAACCCTAACAGTAACCCTAACACACTAACCCCACTCCTTAAAACCCCAAAATTACAACAGTAACGTGAGACCTAATCATAACCCTAACAACCTAACCTTAACCCCAACACACTGACACTAATAAACTAACCTTAAGACGAACACTAACCCGAAACGTAGCCCTAACCTGAAGCCTAACATGAACCCAAATCCTACATCTAAACCCCAACCCAACACCATACTGAACCAAAACCCTACTTCCAAGCCAGAGTATAACCCCTACACCGTAAGCCACATGCAAACTCCCCAAGCCTAACTCTCTAACCCTAAAAGGAACACCAACTCTAACCTTAACAGAACACACCAACCCTAACGCTAAGATGTTATCTCTACAACCCGAAAAAGTATCATAACCTTTGCCCTAAACCCCTAGCACTAAGCCCAACACACTAAAATTAACCCACTCATCTTAACACAAAACCTAACACAAACCCAAATCCTAACCGGAAGTCTGACATGAAACCAAACTCAAAGACTAAACCCATCCCCAACACCAAACCGAAAGACTAAACGTAAATGTAAACTTAAACTTAAACCCAACCCTAAACCTAAAACTAACACCTTAAGAGTAACGCTTACAACCCAACCCTAACTCCTAACCCATTCTCGAAACCGAAGAGAAACCTTAATCCTAACACAGCAAAATAACCGAAAATGCTGACACACTAACTATAAGGCCCAAAGCCGAATGCAAACGCAAACACCAACAGTAAACCTGACCCAATAATCCTAACACTCAAATGCAAAGGACAACCTGAATCTGAACCCAAACCCTAAAACTCACCAGAACCCTAACAGTAACGCTAACACACTCACCCTAATACTTAACACATCAAAACTACAACAGGAACATGAGTGCTGACAATAACCATAACAACCTCACCATATTCCCAAAAAATGAATACTAATCCACTAACATTAAGACGAACATTAACCCAAACCCTAACCTTAACCTGAAGCCTAACATGAACCCAAATCCAACATCTAAAACACAACGCAACATCATCTTGAACCCAAACCCTATGCCTAAACCTAAGTATAACCCCAAAACCCTACACCAAACACTAAAACAACAAGCCTAACACTCTAACCTAACCGAAAAACTACCACTAACCATGACCCTGACAGACAAAAGCTAAAGCTAAGTTCCTATTCTTACAACACAAAAAAGAATCCTAACAGTTGCCCTAAAATCATAAAACTAAATCCAACACATTAACAGTAACACACTCATCCTACCACAAAACATAACACAAACCCTGATCCTAACACGAAGTCTAACATGAACCCATACTCGAACCCTAAACCCATACCCAGCCCCAACCCGAATCCAAAGCCTAAACCTCAACCTCCACCTCAACCTAACATGTTAACAATAATACTTACTCCCATCACTGGAGCTAAGTATAAGCTCAAGTACCTATGTTATAGAGTAATAGTATCACAAAGCTTTTCTCCTGGAGGGTTAAGAATGTAAGTTAACAGACCAAAAATTGGAGAAAAAGAAGGGCTATAAGGATAGCCAATATTTTGGCCCTAGCCCTTCAAGGTCAATAAAGACCCAGGATATAAGAGAACCTGTGCTGTAATATCCTATAACTCACAGGTGTCCCAAGTTTTCTGGTCAAGGAGATTATGGGACCTCAGAGGAAAGGGATGAATGAACTATAGTGCGTCTAAGGAGAGTCACCCAGAGAAAAACATTCTCTCAGGCTTTCACAGAAAGCAAAATGGCCAAGCAATGGCCGAGACTCGTCCCGAAGGCTGACACTAACTACAGTTCTACAAAATACTGTCTATGGTCCCAAACTTAATCCTGAGGGGATTTGACCCTGGAAGATACCAAAAAAAATGAATGTTTTCTTATACAGGTCTTGCTTCCACTTGCCCTTGACCACCCAGCAAGAAAAAGAAAAAAAAAAAAAAAAAGCTTAATTACAATGCATGAAACACAGAGCTAGATTGGTGACATGAGCTTTAGGAGACTTAGATTCAATAGCCTCCAACATTACAAGCTTCACTGGTGGCCCACAGCAATTGAAGAACATTTGACTGTGTATGTATCTGCTTCCTCTTAGACCAAAGAGTAGTACATCCTTTCCTTTTCTTTTATTTTTTTCTAAGCAACATCAATAGGGAGGTGGGTCATGCCCACACACTGTACTCTGTAGAACGATTGTGAGGACAAAATGCAATATGTCAACTTTCAAAAAAAATAAAGGCGAAAAGAGAAAAAAAAGTAATGTTGATTTAAAAGGGTTAATGTTTGTTTCATCAATCTTATATACCTATATGTATTAACCTAAACTGATCTGATGATGAACATATGTAATATAACCATTGTTAAGTTTAAACAATAAAAATATTAAATTAAAAGAATAATAATAATAATACTTACTCCCAAATGCTAACTCCTAAATCCTATTGCGAAACCTAAGAGAAACCTTAACCCTAATACAATGAACAAACCCTACATGCTCACACCCTAAGTCTAAGGCCCCAACTCGAAAGGAAACGCAAACACAAACAGGAACCTGACCCCATATTCCTCACAATCGAACTGAAAGGCAAAACCAAATCTGAACCCAAACCCTAAAACTTACCGTAACCCTAGCAGTAACGCTAACACACTAACCCTACTCCTTAAAACACCAAAACTACAACAATAACGTCAAACCTAACTATAACCCTAACAACCTAACCTTAACCCCAACACACGACACTAATCCACTAACCTTAAGACGAACACTAACCCGAACCTGAACCCTAACCTGAACACTAACCCGAACCTGAACCCTAACCTGAAGCCTAACATGAACCCAAATCCTACATCTAAACCCCAACCCAACACCAATTTGAACCGAAACCCTATTCCTAAGGCGAGGTATGACTCCTACACCCTAAGCCACACCCAAACTCCGGAAACCTAAGCCTGTAGCCATAACAGGAACACTAACTCTAACCCTAACCCCAAGACACCAACCCTAACGCTAAGATGCTATATCTACAACCCGAAAAACAATCATAACTGTTCCCCTAAACCCCTAGCACTAAGCCCAACGCACTAACACAAACCCTGATCCTAACCCGAAGTCTAACATGAACCCACACTCGAACCCTAAACCCATTCCCAACCCCAACCCGAATCCAAAGCCTAAACCTCAACCTCCACCTCAACCTAACATTTTAACTATAATACTTACTCTATAATGCTAACTCACTAATCCTATCTCAAAACCTAGGAGAAACTTTAACCCTAATACAGTGAACAAACCCTACATGCTGACACTCTATCTCTAAGGCCGCAACCTGATTGCAAACGCAAGCACAAACAGTAACCTGACCCCATATTCCTCACAATCGAACTGAAAGGCGAAACCGAATCTGAACCCAAACCCTAAAACTGACCGTAACCCTAACACTAACACTAACACACTAACCCAACCCCTTAAAACACCAAAACTACAACAGTAACGTGAGACCTAACTATAACCCTAAGAACCTAACCTTAAGCCCACCACACTGACACTAATCCACTAACCTTAAGACGAACACTAACCCGAACCCCAACCTGAAGCCTAACATGAACCCAAATCCTACATCAAACCCCAACCCAACACCATACTGAACCCAAACCCTATTCCTAAGGCTAAGTATAACCCCTACAGCCTAAGCCACACCCAAACTCCCCAAGCCTAAGTCTCTAACCCTAACAGAATCACTAACTCTAATCCTAACCCCAGTACACCAACCCTAACGCTAAAATGCTATCTCTACAACCCGAAAAAGAATCATAACTGTTCCCCTAAACCCCTAGCAGTAAGCCCAGCACACTAACACAAACCCTGATCCTAACCTGAAGTCTAACATGAACCCATACTCGAACCCTAAACCCATCCCCAGCCCCAACCCAAATCCAAAGCCTAAACCTCAACCTCCACCTAAACCTACCATTTTAACAATAATACTTACTCGCAAATGCTAACTCCTTAATCCTATTGTGAAACCTAAGAGAAACCTTAACCCTAATACAGTGAACAAACCCTACATGCTTGCACCATAAGTCTAAGGCCCCAACCCAAATGGAAACGAAAACACATACAGTAACCTGACCCCATATTCCTCACAATTGAACTGAAAAGCAAAACTAAATCTGAACCCAAACCCTAAAACTGACCGTAACCCTAACAGTAACCCTATCACACTGACCCTACTCCTTAAAACACCAAAACTACAACAGTGAGACCTAACCATAACCCTAACAACCTAACCTTAACCCCAACACACTGACACTAATCCACTAACCTTAAGATGAACACTAACCCGAACCCTAACCCTAACCTGAAGCCTAACATGAACCCAAATCCTATATCTAAACCCCAACCCAACACCAATTTGAACCGAAACCCTATTCCTAAGGCCAGGTATAACCCCTACAACCTAAGCCACACCCAAACTCCCGAAACCTAAGCCTCTAACCATAACAGGATCACTAACTCTAACCCTAACCCCAAGACACCAACCCTAACGCTAAGATGCTGTATGTACAACCCGAAAAAGAATCATAACTGTTGCCCTAAACTCCTAGCAGTAAGTCCAACATACTAACACAAACCCTGATCCTAACCCGAAGTCTAACATGAACCCACACTCGAACCCTAAACCCATCGCCAACCCCAACCCGAACCCAAAGCCTAAACCTCAACCTAAACCTAAACGTAACATTTTAACAATAATACTCCCAAATGCTAACTCCGTACTCCTATCTCGAAACCTAACAGAAACTTTAAACCTAATACAGTGAAGAAACGCTACATTCTGACCTTCTAACTCTAAGGCCCCAACCCGAATGCAAACAAAAACACAAACAGTAATGTGACCCCATATCTATAAAGTGTGGGCCTGTGATACCCTCAATACAGTTCCTGAGATGCCTTCAAACCATCTTCTTTACTGTCTTAATGTAAAGTACTTGGATTCTTTTTAATGTTCATCTTTCAAGAAACAATTCTCCCCTAGATCCCAACTTTTCAGGCACTTCCTCTCTGATGAAACTGTAAAGTTTTCAACTCACTCGTCTCTTCTCTTTTTTCTGGGTCTCACTGCACATATTACTAAAGAAGCCAGCAGTACCCATGTCATACCCTAAATACTGAACTACTTTGAAATGTTCTTTTCCCATTTTAGTAGTTCGCAACCCTTAATCTTGGTCTCTTGGCAATGTTTCAGGGTATCACCCAAGGGTGGGCAAAGCATTCAGCATTCTGCTCTTTTAAGCTCTAATCAGAATCATCAATCAATCCTCAAGTTCATCAGTCATCAAGTTGCCATGGTTTAGGGAAGTCTGGAATTTCTCTAGTGGTGTCTCAAGTCTTTCCAAACTCCCCCAAAACCAGTTTCAAATGCTTCTGAACCACATGCTCAGTTATAATCACATCAATGACCCCACTTTTCTGGTCCCAGTGTTCCATATTAACCAGCTTTTCTGTTGTTCACACAATGCCCCAAACTTACAAGTTAAAGGATGAAAGATCTCTTTTGGCTCTTGATTTTCAAAAGATTTACTTCACAGTTGGCTGGCTCTAAGGATATGATGGGAGAAAGTGCTCAGCCCATGGCAGCTAGTGAGCAGAGAGAAGAGGAGGAAATAGAGACAAGAATACACCCCCATGCATCATGCTCCCAGTGACTCACTTCCAACTAGGCCCAACTGCTCAGCACATCCAGCTATGAACTCACCAGTGGACAAATTCACTGATGAGTTTACTGCTTCCATGATCCAATCACTTTCCAAACACATAAGACATGGCAGTAAAATAGCAGCTTCGAATCATAACAAAAGTGAAGAAATAAAAGCACTTTGTAGGTTCTGGTGATACTGAGTGGAGAATGCTAGTTAAGCTAAGCACAAATGTGCAGTTTTAGAACGAGATCAAGTAGAATGATTGGCTTCACATGTCCTTATCTTTCCTTCCTTTAGTGACTCACCCATCTGTGTTCAGCACCCTTGCCATTCTTACTTGAATGGAGAGGAACAAGGTAACCTAAATCCATCCAAGCAAAGGAGGTGGATACATCATGAAGATTTGTTATGCTTCAGCCTCCCCAGAAAACAAAAATGAGAAGTCAAGAAACAGCATACTGACAGGAAACTGCAATTTTACCATTTAATAACCTAGCATGCTTGTAATATTCAGGTTCCAATTTTTGTATCGTCACAGTCAATTACAGATCACAAATGATTTCCAAAGTGGACTGTCTGGGGAGGAACTTGTGCAAATCCATTTTCCACAGTCGTCCTACACTCTGAAAGCCCCCCAAATGTGCTTTCAAACGAACTATATCAATGGCCACAGAGACAGAGTAAGGGGAAGGAGACCTCTGGGCAGAAAAGAAATGAAACCAGTCTAGATGGAAATTTCTACCTCAACTCTGCTATATACTTGCAGTCTGATCTTAGCACAGGCATCTTAATTCTCTGAGCATTTTTCATTTGCAAATGGTTAGAGCTGGCATAGCTCAAAAGGAATGCTGAGACACCTTCCTTTAATATGGGAAAGAGCACACACTGAACCCAACCCTAGGCCTAGTCATGAGTGAGCTCCCTTATCTGTTTTAATAGCATTATTGAGGTATAATTTATATGCTGTATAATACATTCATTCTAAGTTTACTGATTTTTAGTGAGTTTATAAAATTGTGTAACCATCACCATGATTCAATTTCAGTGCTCAGGTGCCTGAAAACAGGAGGATCACTGCAAGTTCAGGCTGCATAGCAAGACCCTAACACACACACACACACACACATACACACACACACACACACACACGCACGCATGCACACACGCACGCATGCACACACGCACGCACAAAGAATCTAGGCATTTTAAAGGGGGAAAGTTTAACTGTGCTCAGTTTTTATCTTAGGCACTTCAGATAAAGTTAGAGCAAAAGTGAACAATGAAAATTGCTCACTTTAAGCTGCTCAAGCTAAGATCTTCACTCTGCAGTTGAGAAAAATGAAGCTGAGAAAGCCCGGTTATCTTATGTGTATATTGTCAGCCACACCACATTGCCTTAGTAATCTGAATAAAACATTGTAAGTAGAAACACCTTGTATCAATAGCATGAAAGCATCACAGCTTGTATTTTATTTGTTGTTGTTTTGCCTGCTTCTTCTTTTAAAAACTTTACTTCCCACTAGAGACTAGTATCTATGAGGAAACATGCCAGGTCTTCACTATACATGCATATCCCAAGCATCTAGCTACACAGTATGCTGCATGGTAGATGATGAATAAACACTGAGTAAATGAAATAAATTTTATGGGGAGAGAAGACTCTGATTCATGTCAGTAAACACTACAACTCTGTACCTTGGCCATATACACAGAGGGTTCACCAGCATTTTGGCAGAAACCAAAAGATAGTGTGTGGTGAATTACTTTGTGGACAGATACAATAAACTTTTATGTCGGCGTATGGCAGTCCATTTTGTGCCAACTCAGGCCTAACAGAGATGCTTCCTATTCAAGAACACAGAATAGCCTGCCTTCTAGAGCCAGTTAGGAGTTCAACTCCCAAACTTGGTAGGTAAACACAGACCAAGAAGAGGCATTGAAAAGAGCATCTCCCAGGCACCTGGGCTCATAGGATCTCTAAAAAGTTGGAAACCAAATCTCTGGCCAGGAAAACTTACCAGAGCAGCAGAAAGTTCAGCTGCAATGCATCTGGCTGGGCTTTCCAGGGCCTGCAAGGATGTGGAAAAGAGACTCAGGGAATGGGGATGTGTGGCAGAACAGTACCACTCTTGAAGGTCCAAGTTGGTTCACACAGAGATGCATGAACTAAACACATGTCTTCCACAGGGAAGAGGAGCCCCACCCTAACTGATCCAAATTTAAGACACTAACTAAATATGGGTGCTAATGGACAAGAACACTGCATAAAATTGGGTCGGGGGTTCATTGTTTTCTGCTTTGAAGTAGAAGACAGAGTAAACTTCTGTCTGTGTCATATTTTGCTCAGTATCCTTTACACAAACACACAAAAAAAAAAAAAAAAAAAAAAAAAAACACTTGCTCAACATTTGCAGAATAGAATGTTTATCATATGAGCAGCTTCCTAGACAGGCAACACTGTCGTTATTTTAACATATAAGAAACTGAGGTTCAACAAGACTACAGAAGAACAGCTTTCCTGATGTCAAAAACATATTCCACCCAACTATGGCCTATTTCTATGGGAGAAGAGGAGGAGAGAAGAAAGAAGGGCAGGGGGAAGGGTAAAGGAACAAAAGGAGACAGTTTGGTACTTGGTTCAAAGCATACAGGAGAAAAGAGAAAAGAAAGAAGAAATGATCTATCAGAAGCCAAGTGACACTTTTTATTTGAATCAAGTTCCAATCAGGGGGAAATGCCATTTTAATGGATACATGTACACTCTGCCTATTGTCAAGCAGCAAACATTCTGTATCTTTTTGTTTTTTATCTGCCATGGCAACCAAAAACTTAAAATCAGATTTATTACTTGTATTTGATTGTTAGTTTTCTTAGAAAGCATCCTAAACTGCAAGTTTTCTCATGTCGCATTACCTGGCTCATTTTTTGATTTCTTACATTTCACTAGCCTATATCAATCATGAGAGTAATATCAACTGTAATTAGGCATCATAAAGACAATGATTTCATTAAACTTCCATTAATGGACTCAGACATGTATGAGGCAAGGTGTTATACAACACAGTCAAACATTTTATCACCTTGTGATAATTAGAGTTGCTGAATTACAGCAGCAGAGCAACTGAAGGTAATTTCCTATTTGGCCAAAGTCGTCTGACCTCCCCCAGGCCTCCAATTATCATATTTCTTCTTGGAATCAGATCTCTCTTCTACTCAGAAGCTGCCGCGAGCTCCAAGCTATTATAGCAGACACTAAGCTTGCACAGGAGCCATGAAGTTCTAATTTTCTCATTACACAACCTCATCTGTCAGCTATTTACTGGCGAGCCAGTCCTGCTCCTTGGTTCAGGTGATAAATAGGCATGAACAGCTTAGTGAGCACAGAGGCAAACAAACATTTGAAAATGATCTGGCCCTGAGAATCTTCCATCAGATAGTGTTATGGGTCAAAGAAAACCCAAGTGAACAACAGAGCAAAACTGGGAGAAAAGGCTACATCCAACTTGCTGTCTTTCACTAGCATTGCAATAACAGAATTAGACATTTCTTTTGCTGCCCAGAAGTTTCAGGTTGTTCCTTAGATAATAATGTTAAACTCAGAAAAATAAGTTGATATCAATGGCTATCATTTCTTGGTTACCTAGTAGGTGTGCTACAGTATATGAAGGATTAAATAGATTGGGCCCAACAAGAAATCAAAAGAATAGTTTATACTATGCGCAGTCACTCATTCATTCATTCCTATTGAATAAGACTAAAATATCCCTCATATAGTTATTCCAAGTATAACTTAGAATAACCACTGCTATCTAACTAGAGTCAAAGACCAACTTTCATCCATTCATACAAATGATTTAATGCCTACATTTAACCAAATACCACAACAAACATCAGAGATGCCATTGTGAATGACACAGACATAATAAAAGCTCTCAAAGTGTTTATAATCTAATAAGATATAAATATTAATCAAGTCAGTCTACAGATGCCAGGAGCACAATTCTTGCCACTGCAATGAATATAACAAAGGAAAACTAAAAGTGCTATAAGAAGATAGAAAAAAAAAAAAGGGGGGGGGGTAGTGTGGAATAAGAAAAAAATGTCAACAAAGCAGTGGTCTTGTTAAGACTAAGAACTTAGCCAGGTGAAGAGCTAAAAGGAAGAATATTTCAATCACAGGAAACAGCAAAGACAAATGGTCTTATGCGAGAAAGAGCTTGATGTAATAAGGAAGTATATAATTTGTCTAAATCTTAATAGGCAATGATGGGGGCATGACTGACACAAGATCATAAAGCACCTTACAGAGCATGGTAAGAGAAAGAACTTCAAGCAATGAGCATTAACTAAAGAACTGACAATTATTTAGTTAGGCATTGGCTTCACATAACAAATCGCCATGATTGAAATGACTGTAGATAGATTGACCAATAGCCAATCCACTGGGAAATGTTTATTTAGAGGTTACTGTATGGAAACAATTTATGTTTTCATGGAAAAGACATGACACAAGAAAGGGTCAGCCAAATACCTAAGCAGGGGCCGAGCAGATAGCTCAGAGAAATAAGCACTTGCCTGGCAAGCGCAGGGTCCTGAGTTCAATCCCTGGTACCTCAAAAAAAAAAAAAAGAAAAAAGAAAGAAAGAAAGAGGTAGCTAAGCAGATTAAAGCACCTGTAAGCAAGCTCAGGGACTGGGGTTCAATCCCCTAGAATGAGCTGAGATGGCAATTGAGACTGGGTGCGGTGGCACACTCCTGTAATCCCAGATCTTGGGAGGTTGTAAACAGGTGGATTGCTATGAGTCTGATCTAGTAGTGAGATCCTGAAAACCCTGTAGACCTTTCCCTAAAATACGAAAAAGAAAGAAAACATACAAGAAATCTCTCACCATCTTCTGTTTTTTTTTTTTTTTTTTTTTAAACTAATGATTTAGTCAGGCATGATAACACATACTTGTGATCCCAACTATTTGAGGGACAGTGACAAGAAGACTATAAGTTTGAGTCCAGCCTGGGCAACTAAGTGAAATTCTATCTTAAAATAAAACTGCTTAAAGGCATGGAGATGTGGTTCAGAGGTAGAGCACCTAGCTAACATATATAAAGCTCTGGGTAAGGTGCTCAGTACCACAACATAAAGATAAATTTAGCCAGGGAATCCAGTTCAGCAGAGTTTTAAAGGAGGGTAAGACTGGAAGTCTTGAGAGTTAAAGTGCTAAGATAAAGAGTCCAGTTTTTTTCATTCCTTTAGAAGGAAAAGGAGCCAGGTGTGGTGGCACACACCTGTAATCCCAGCACTTGGGAGGCTGAGGCAGGAGGATTGGTGTGAGTTTGAGACCAGCCTAGGCTACAAAAGTGAGCTCAAGGTCAGTCTGAACTACACAGCGAGACCCTGTCTCAAAAAAACAGAAGAAGAAGGAAGAGGAGGAGGAGAAGAAGAGGAAGAGGAAGAGGAAGAGGAAAGAGACAGAGAATAAGGAGAAACCAGCCATATGGATTATTTTTCATCTGCCTGGCACTATGCTGAATATTTTTGTACACAGATTATTTCATTAGATAATCAAAACCCTCAGAAATCAATTCTTATAAGCATCTATGCTCATTCATTCTCACATCATCAAATTATTCAATTATAAACACTAAAGCCTAGAGATATTCAAAAATTACTCAGGTTGAACTGAAGCCGAACATCACTTTTCCATCTTCACCTTCACCTAAGATATCCTGGCCTTGCCCACATCTTTGCTTCCATACAAAGATCCCTACCCACATATCTCCGTAGCCACTCTCTTGGAATCACCCTGAGAACTCTGACCTGTAAGATCTGTTTCCTATCCTAAGATAAGATGATCAAGTTTCCCCACTGAGACTCTGAATTAAATGATACAGAGTTGGGGCCTGTTAGGAGATGGCAGGGCTTTAAGATTGAGGCCAGAGCCATATGGATCAAACCTGGAATGCAGCAAGGACATGCACACTGGACAAGAAGAAGCGCATCTGTAGGAGTTCAATGTAATCTGGCTGTGATATCTATCACTGCCTTGATTTCTGAGGTCAACTCAATTGACCTAGATGACTAGTCAGGTACAACCTTCCTCCCTCTTCACTCCATATGGATCACTCCTGAAGATGCACTCTTGGGGAAAGAGTACAATCTGCCCCAATAGAAAGGGACTACTCTTCATTTAAGAGTACACAATCAACTATGCTCCCCTGGAGGAACCTCCACATGAGCTCTCAAGAAGCACATCTTCAGAGAAATATAAACAAAGAAATCATCAGCCACAGGGAAGTGTAGCAGAAAATGCAACACAACCTCATTGGAAATGGGGTGTAAACCCAGTTCTCTGTATTATAAATGATGTTCCTTTAACCTGTGCTCATTTGTCTATTGCTCTGTATGTAGGAAAATCACCTCAAAATATTGTTGTCTGAGAAAATAAAAATCATTTTATTCTCATCTCCCAGACTTTGGGAGCTAGCTGACCTCAGGTAGACAGTTCCCACCAAGCTCTTTCTAGTGGCTCCAGTTGGACAGTGAGGTGGCTTGCCTCACTGAGGCATGGCTCATTCACATGGCAAGGTCTGGACCAAAAAGATTCACACAGGTGAGATGGAACAGTTTGGGGTCCTCAGGAATCGTTCTTACTTTTGGCAAATTCTCACCATCAAGTCTCTCTTCTCAGGTACCTTCAGAAGCCTGGCAGTCTTCCAGATTTCTTTATAGCTGTCCCATGCTCCAAAGGCACATATCTACAGAGAAAGCCAGGCAAGATCTTTTATGATCTAGCCTAGGAAGTTATGAGGCAACACTTCTGCTGTGCTGTGTACTGTCACTTAGACAAAAATTGTGAAGGCCACTTTGTAGTTAAGGAGCAGCAAATCTATAGTCAGGCATGGCAGCACACACCTGTTATCACAGCACTCAGGAGGCTGAGACAGGAGGAGTTGAAGGCCAGCGTAGGCTACATAATGAGATCAGGGCCAGCCTGAAGTATATAGTGAGACTCTGTCTAAAAGGAAAAAAAAAAAAAACAAGAAGCATCAAATCAGACTCCTCTCATGATGGGGAATTTATTACAAAATTCCAAATATGATTTAATATTACAACATAGCTGTATTTTGTTTCTTGTCCTTGGATGCCTGTGAGATCTTCCTTATTCCTCTAAATCAAAAAATTTCTTTCATCCATCAATGAAGATGGATCTCCTTATACAGTAATCAAAATGTACTGAATAAAACACAAGATGCTAGCTCAGTGAATTAAAGTGACTGTGTAGGCAGACTTAGGGACCAGGGTTTGATCCCCCACATGCCATGCTGACCTCACCCCCGGGCATGCTGAGACAGAAACTCAGGCGAGAGTGGTAGACACCTGTAATCCCAGCACTTGGAAGGCTGAAAACAGGAGGATCACTAGGAGTCCAGTCTGTAGTGAAACCCTATAGACCCTGTACTAAACACAAATAATAATAATAATAATAATAATAATAATAATAATAATAATAATACATAATACATAATAATAATGCACAAGATATAGTTGTACTCAGAAGTGGTGTTCATGTACAGATCTGTCTGACTCCCTGTTTTACACTAATGAGCTTCTGAACCATCATGAAATATTATATGGATGCAAAGGCCAACTGGGCAAGCCAGTGAGGTCTAGGAGAGACTGCTGGAGAGTCTCACCCAAGAGTGGGGCCTAGAACTGTGTGAGTGGGAGAGTTCTCTGAAGGACAATACCCACCTAGAAGGCAAACAGCAAAAAGGAAGAGAAAACAGTGCGAACATACCATGGATCTGCTATAGTACAAATATGTCCTCCAAAATGCAAGTGTTGGAAACAATCCACAATGCCACAGTATTGATAGTAAGACCTAAAAACAGATGTTCAGGTCTCAGTGATGCTGCCATCATGGAAATCAGTAATTCATTGCAGGAGTGAGTTCTTCATAAAAGCACATGTTCAAGCACCTCTTCCTTACTTATAAATGGAGGGAGGAAGAGAAAGAGAAAGAGAGAGAGAGAGAGAGAGAGAGAGAGAGAGAGAGAAGATAAAAGGAAGAGGAGAAAAGAGGAGAAGGAGAGGCAAAGGGGGAGAAGAAGAAGGAAGAGGAGAAAGCCTGTCTCTGTTTCACCTCTGACTCTTCAGGACATATAACACAACTGAAACAAAGCCAATGAGATACTTGTTCACACTGTTTTCAGAGCATTATTTACAGTATCCAAAAAATGCAAGTGACTCAATTGCTCATCTACAGAGGAATGTGCAGAGCATATGCATTACCATGGAGTATGGTTTACCCTTAAGACTGAAAGAAAAAAAAATGTACACGTTCTGCAACACAGATCAGCCTTGAGAATGTCATGCCAACTCAAATAAGCTAATATAAAAGAACAAATACTGCCTGATTCCACTTGTATGAGATCCTTAATATAACTGATAAGAGTCATAGGAAAGTAAAATAGTAATTTCCAGAGGCTGTGAGGAGGGGAGAAAATAAAGCATTATTGATTAATGGACATAGTGCTTCAGTTTGGGGTTTTTATTAATATTAATGAGAAAGAAATAGCAATGAGATAGTTTCACAACAGATGAGTAGAACAGATACAACAATTAATACATTGCATATTGTTGTCTTCATAGTAGTTGTTCAGAGTACAAGATGAAGACATGACAATTTCTCTAAATACTATTAGTACAAATCTTTCTTCTCATTGGAACAAAGAGAAAGCTGCATATATAGTCCAATATCCCATAATAGTAGTGTGTTGTGAGCACAACTGGCAATATCGGAGTCTGTTGACTTGAACCTTTTACAGCTCAGCATATTAATATGGATTTCCTTTTTATAGGTTCTGGTTAGACTTTTCTGCTGGTTTGTTAAGACCAAGATAAAGAAAGACCTATAAAACAAAAAAATGTAACTTTTGTATCTGACAAGGTCAGTCAGGTCCCCTCAGGATTTACCCTGAAACCATGTACAGCATTTTGTCGATCTTTTGTCAGTGTCAGCCATCTGGATGAGTCATGTCTCTTGCTTGACCAATTTGCTCTCTGTGAAAGCCTGAGAGAATGTTTTCTCTCTAGGTGACTCTCCTTAGACTAGAGCTTCAGTTTAAAAGGACAAAAAAAATTTGTTCACAGTGTAAACAAAAATACCTAAAAGTACTAAACTGCACAGTTTAAAAACAGTTAAAATTGAAATCTTAAGGATATTTTACTGAAAATTAAATAATTTTTTATAAAGTCAGTTACTGTCATTCTCTCAAGAGTAGTACTTGAAAATAAGAGACTGAGCCAAAAACCATATTCTTGACAGGCTACAACTTTGTATTTCCTTGAATTTCCAAATATGTGTGTCAAAATTGTGTAACTGCCTATATCACATTGTATGGAAAGTTATTAGAATATCAATGATGGTCAGAAAATATCATTTACAAGCTAAGTCAAAGATATTTGATATTCAGAAAGCCAGTGATGATAAGCTCAAGTACCTATGTTATAGAGTAATAGTATCACAAAGCTTTTCTGCTGGAGGGCTAAGAATGTAAGTTAACAGACCAAAAATTGGAGAAAAAGAAGGGCTATAAGGATAGCCAATATTTTGGCCCTAGCCCTTCAAGGTCAATAAAGACCCAGGATATAAGAGAACCTGTGCTGTA